>OY770131.1:10000-292500 GCA_963669345.1 Gortyna flavago
CTAACCTAACCTAACCTAACCTAACCTAACCTAACCTAACCTAACCTAGCCTAACCTAGCCTAACCTAACCTAACCTAACCTAACCTAACCTAACCTAACCTAACCTAACCTAACCTAACCTAACCTAACCTAACCTAACCTAACCTAACCTAACCTAACCCGAGTTCCCCCGCAACCGCTGACCCGAGCGCCACGTTTCTGAGTCGCTCCGCGCCTCTAAAATCGCAAAAATAGAAAAAGTTCGACAAATTACCACAAAAGTGGCATCAAACGACGCGTCTCGACGAGACGGATCCAACGATACCCATAACATAGGGTAAAAAGTGAAACAGTGGCGAAATAATTAAGAAAAAGTGAAATTATTGAGGTTAAGTGAAGTTCGGAGTGCCGGATCTCGCGATTCATCGCGGTGACCCCACATTTTTCAACTGTGGAAAATCATCAAATAAGAAGAAGTAGCAGCCTGCGGAGTTTCAGATTTTTTGGCCCATAATCCAGGGACTTCTGGAACAAACTACCGAAAACACGTGGTCACGAGGTTCCAGAACCGTGGCTCCTTTGACCCATCTACCACCACAGCTGAGAAGAGGACAACGAGACCTGCCCCCCGACACTTCGATCATCACGAAGCGACCTCGGGAACTGAAGATATAAGGTCTTTAATATATCTAATTCTAGTCATAGTTATAAGTAGTCGTAAAACAAAAACCAGTGCTTTAACATATGTATTAAAAATCAAAATTTTATTTGTTATTTAACATAGAATATTATTATACCTTTTTTGGAATTTTTCTATTAGTATTTTAGGTTTTATTCGACTTTTAGTTCCGGTAGGGCTATTGTCGGTGGCGCTATTGCAGACAAAGGTCGAATAAAACCGGGATTTTTCAGGCGACTAAGACCTGGTTTTTGGAGTACAGATAGATTGTGATCCGGGTTATCCCGTGACAGTAATAAAATATTTTTGGAAATCATTAAAACGACTTTTCGACAGTACAAACACGTTTTGTAGCTGGGAAAGTGAGTTCAAAAATTTTAAATTGCTTAAAATTATATGAAAATATAATTTTAAAATTCTGAAAACACACCACGCGAAAGCCCGGATCCCCATCATAAGAATAGCAAAAAGAAAAAAGAGGAGAAAGCGCATTATTCCGAGCGCCAACCTCGCGAAACTTGACTGAAACAGTGTGCTAACAGCAAAACGAAACTTGTACTGACCTGACTGTCATAGGGGAAAAATCCAACTCCAAAATTCTGGATGGGAAAAAACTGCAAATAGTTTCTAGGACCTTGCGGAAGAAAAGTTTCCTCCCGAGGGTATTTTTTCGGGAAGTACTTTTGGATCTGGGGGCTATTTGCAGAAAATTGTCAGCCACCCCTATCTTGGGCACACTGGGGCTCAATCAATTCTCATCATCCCATTACCTGGACAGCGGTACAGGAACGAGTAACTCATCCCTTACCGGAAATATTTTAAAATTTTATATTGTTTTAGAAACCTGATTTTTGGGGGATTTTTAAATCAAGAAGGGGACCACGACTCCATTACCACTTAAGATTGCACACCCCATATCTCGAAAAATACGCGAGATATCGTAAAAATAACAATTGTTTCGTTGTCTCACGACAAGCGATCTTGGGGTCAATCTCCGAAATCCAACCCTCAAAAACTACCCCCTGTGACATTTTTTGACATTTTTTGAAAAATTTCGTGTTTACAGACCCCTTTCTGAAAAGTTAGGATACCTGACAATAAATTTGGACCGTGTTACACAAGACACGCTTTTTCCCGGGATCAACAGCTTAACGTAAACCCCTGAACCAACCATTTGAAGTTGGCAAAAAACAGCCCCTAATTTTCGAAAGTCTCCAGGAAACAAACCAGCTGTATCCCTCTCTTCCACATAGCCGCGCCTTTTAGGAGACCCTCTTCTCCACCTGTAGGAATTTACTAGGACTCAATAGGACAGATAGGACAGACAGGACAACTAAAACAATCAGGACAAGTAATAACCACCCACCCGCAAAAAATAAGATTGTAAAGATAAGCTATTTTCAAAAATCACCCTATATCTCGGAAACGGGGTGTCCTAGGCGAAAAAGGACAAAATTTTGCCCCCCCCCCCTCCTGACCACCCCCCCCATCTGCGAACGAAACAGACCTTTCCGGACCTACCCCCAAAACCTCAACCCCCTACCACTATTTTGACAAGGTGAACCAGCATAACTAGACCCCTAGACCTCTGAGTACAACCGTGGCCAAGTCACGTGACAGTGGCAACTGTTGTATTTAAGGAGTCCGGGCGAATTTGACACCACCCAGCCAAACCCCTCAAAAATTTTTGACCCCCTATACACCCACCCCCCCACCCCCCAACCCTATTTTAAAAGTCATCCCCCTAAAAAATTTTTCAAAATTTTCGCTAAACAGTACTTCTGCTTACCCAAATTTTAATCTAATCTAACTTAAAAAATTTCTAAACTTTTGTCACCAACCGGGAATCGAACCCAGGTCTTTAGGAAACCGTTAAACGCCCATATCTCGGGAACGGAACGAGATAGCCCATTTTTGACACCAATATTAGTATAGATATACTGCAACCCTCTCCTGACCACCCTCTCTTGAACCCCCCCCTTAAAACAAATAATTGTACATTTTCAACCCCCCCCCCACCCCCCACCCCCCCTCCCACATAAGTATATTCGCGAAATTTCATAAATATCACTGTAAATCCCCCTCACTCCTCTCACTCTCCCCCCCATCGACCCCTTCCCCTCGCTGCTCCCCCAAATTATTCTCCCCCCAATATCTCGGAAACGGCTGGGATTATCAAAATTTCGAGCAAATTTTGCCCCCCCCTATAACCCCCCTCTCAGCTAGAACCTATATTCAGATAAGCCCCCCTGGACCCCCTTTTGACCCCCAAAATTTAAAAATATTTTACTTATTTATATATCTATAGAACCCGAAGCTGTAACCCTTAGCGACCTACAGTGACCCCCTTTCATTACGTTTCCTCCCCCCCCCCCCTCCCGCCGACCACCCCCCTTGCAATTCCTAAATTAAAAAGACGCCTATCTCCGAAACTACTGGTCCGATTTCGACGCAAAAAGTACCATTGGATCGGTAATTAAAAGGGGAATTTATAGAGCACACACGGGACACAGGACACGGACTCTACTTAGAGTCGCTAGAGCCGTTTTAAAAATTGTCTTCGACGTTTAATTTCTATATTAACTATTTATATATAATTTTGACTGTGATCCGATACCCTGTACCTTTTTGAGGACAGGCCTAGTTTTATTTTTAGTGTATTATAGCTCGACTACGAATAGACACCCCATACCTCTTTAGAGGACGGATTAGGTCTAGCTTTAGTACATCATATTCTGACTGTGCTTGACACCCTGTACCTCTCTTGACCTACTTGACCATAGCGGTTGTCACCGTACGAGACAACAGACCGCCTGTCAAGGTGAACAGTCTGCCTAAAACTACCAAACGCGACTGAAATTAGATTAAAATTCTTAGACAAAAATTTTCTATAAAATAACCTGACGGACATTTAATTACATTAATACTATTATACAATTATAATCTTCTTCAAATCTTTATACAAATTCTACTTCTTTACAAAGTAGAAATCTTAAATATATTTTATGTGTTAAAATTTATACTACATTTTATTTTTAATATTTTATTTTAACAACTCGACTTAAACTCGAGTTAAATAAGACGCCCCTCGGACAATAAACATGTTCAGAACACCGTCAAAGGAAAAACTAAACAACAAGGACCCTGCCAAATCACCGGTGGGAAACAAGACCTTTATAAAAGGTACACCACCGAAAGAAGGACCAAAAATAGCCTCAGTGCTTAAGATAAACTTTGGAGATGGGGAGGCTGGGAGGTCAGAGACCTTAGCCCAAAAGAAACCTCAGACCACTCCTAAGGAGGCCTCGTCCTCATCTTCTTCTTTGCCGGCAGACCCCAAAACAATAATAGTAATGCCCTCAAACTCCCAAGAGGAAAAACGGGCTACACAGAAAAAATCGACGGAGTCTGACGGAAGCTCCCCTATACCAGTAGTGGTAGAAACACCAAAATTTGCAAACAGGATCGCTGAAGCACGGGCTTGTCTCCTAAAAGCAAAAATGCACATGGGAAATTCCCGAAATACAAAGACGGAGATAAAGACAGAGGTCATCCAGGCACTGGAAAGACTTTTCCAGCTTGTCAAGGAGGCAGAGGATGAAAAAGGGAAGAAAAAAGAACCACCAAGAGACACACAGAAGAAACAGAAAACGGTGCAGAGCGGAGAAACCGAAAGAAAGGAAGAAGGAAATAAAGAGATTGCGGATCTCATCGGGAAACTGAAGGCGCACGCTGATCTCATCAAAGAAAATACCGAGAACATGGGGCAGCTAAATGAACAGATTAGAAGTATGGAAAAGCGGTCCTATGCTGGTGTAGCCGCTACTCCTATTGATAAGCGGCTCCCGGCGCAGACAGCTCTACACTCCTTCATAGTAACTGCAAATGATGACCAAGAAACCGGAGAAGAGGTCATGAACAAGATCAGGAAAGCCGTTAATGCAAAGGAAGGAGGATTTGAGGTAGAGAAAATAAGAAAAGCCAAAGACCGTAAAATAATAGTCGGCTGCAAAACTGATGAGGAAAGAGAGCGAGTCAAGAACAAAATAAAAGAATCCGATGAAAGTTTAAAAGTGGAAAATATCCAGAACAGAGACCCCCTCGTTATCCTGAAGGACGTGCTCAGTTGCAACAGTGACGAAGACATTATAAGTGCGCTAAAAAACCAAAATAAGCGAATGTTTATGAGCCTGGATGAAAAGGAAAATAGGTTGGAAATAGCCTACAAAAAACGTACCAGGAACCCCCACACGAGTCACATAGTGATGAGGGTGTCCCCCAAAATGTGGCAGAGACTAACAGAGGCTGAGTCGGTCCACATTGACCTACAGCGGATAAGAGTGGCTGACCAGTCTCCAATTGTACAGTGCTCGCTTTGCCTGGGCTATGGGCATGGCAGGCGTTTTTGCCAGGAGACCCAGGCAAAGTGCAGTCATTGCGGGGGACCCCACATGAGGGCAGAGTGCCCCGACTGGCTTGAAGGAGCGGCCCCGTCATGTTGCAACTGTGTGCGTTCAAAGCTAGAAAAGACAGCTCACAACGCATTTAGTCAGGATTGCCCCATCAGGGCAAAATGGGATACGATAGCAAGATCAAGGGTATCATATTGCTAAGGTGGTCCCAGGAGAAAACTCTGTCCCCCAAAAAAGGCCATACCTCGTGGCACAAGCAAACCTGCAGAGGAAGGCTCTGGCCACAAATGAGATTATGCTTGAGGCTCACAAAAAGGGGGTGGCTTTCGCACTGCTCCAGGAGCCGTACATTGGAAGTTTGGGAAGAATGAAAGACTACCGCGGTGCTAGAATATACCAACACACCGGCGATGGAGATGGCGTCATCAAGACCGCAATCGCAGTCTTCGATTGCAATATAGACGTTGTCCAGTGTCCAAACTTCACCACACCCAATATCACGGTGGTGAAGATGAAGACAAGCGCCTGGGAGATCGCGGTGGTCTCATTCTACCTAGAACCAAAACCAACACCGATAGGGCCATACCTGGAGCAGCTTACCAAGATAGCGAGGATTCTCGGCCACAGAATCATCATGGGTGGAGACGCAAACGCCAAAAACTCTTGGTGGGGTAGCCGCAAAATCGACCAAAGAGGGATCGAAATGGCAGGTGCCCTAGAAGAGATGGGATTGCAGGTGCTCAACATAGGCGACACACCGACGTTTCACACAGTGAGGGGAACCTCACTGTACACCAGCTATGTGGACATCACGGCATGCACGGCGAATCTGCTCGACCTGGTCGAGAACTGGAAAGTGGACGAAGGCATGACGAGCTCTGACCATAACACCATTCTTTTTAAAATTAAACTGGAAAGGGCAAAAGGATTGGATATAATTAGAACAACCAGAATATTTAATAGTAAAAAAGCAAACTGGGACCAATTTCGTGAGAAATTGGACCAGTTGCTAGAAGACAATAAAATAAACAAAATTGAATTTGATCAAATTAATAATAAAACTGAATTAGAACTTAAAATAGAATTATATATTAACGTAATAATAGAAGCATCCAATATAAGTATACCAAAGTTAAAATCTAACAACAAAATTAAATTACCTTGGTGGTCCAATGAGCTCGCCATGATGAAAAAGGAAGTCGCCACCAGGAAGCGTAGACTTTGCTGTGCAGCGCCGATCCGGAGGGAGAAAGTCGTCAGGGAGTACCTGCAAATAAAAGAAAAATATGAGCAAGCGGAAAGAGCAGCCCAAACAGAAAGCTGGATAAGCTTCTGTGGAAAACAGGATAGAGAGGGACTCTGGGAGGGTATTTATAGAGTTATAGGTAGGACCATAAAAAGACAGGAGGATCTGCCCCTGACCAAGGAAGGTAAAACATTGAACCACCTAGAATCTGCCACTTTGCTGGCGGAAACATTTTACCCCGAGGACAAGAAGGAAGAAGACAATGAGGAACACAGGCGTATTAGGACGGTAGCCGAAAACGTAAATGAGATGAGTCATAATGAAGAACATGACCCTCCGTTTACTCAGGAAGAGCTGAACGTAGCCATACGCAGCTTCAACCCCAAAAAAGCTCCCGGGGCAGATGGCCTCACGGCCGATATCTGCCAGCAAACTATAAACCACGATCCGGAGCTCTTCCTATCACTGGCAAACAAATGCCTAGAGCTGGGTTACTTCCCGAGGATCTGGAAAGAAGCGACAGTAGTCATCCTTAGGAAACCCGGGAAAGAAAGCTATACAGTTCCTAAATCATATAGGCCAATAGGACTGTTGCCAGTGATGGGAAAAGTTCTGGAAAAAATGCTGATAGGAAGGGTGAAATGGCACATCATACCCGGACTCAGCACACGCCAGTATGGGTTTATGCCACAGAGAAGCACCGAAGACTCCCTCTATGACCTGCTAGAACTCGTACGCAAAAAATTAAAAGACAAGAAATTGATCGTCATGATATCGCTGGACATAGAGGGAGCCTTTGACAGTGCATGGTGGCCGGCTATAAAAACCAGACTGGCAGAAACTAAATGTCCGGTAAACGTGAGAAGAGTGATGGACAGTTACCTGAAACACAGGAGGGTCAGGGTGAGATATGCGGGGCAGGAGGTTACCAGGGCAACGGACAAAGGCTGTGTGCAAGGATCGATAGGGGGCCCGATTCTTTGGAACCTACTACTTGACCCCCTACTGAAAGGCCTGGTACAAAGAGGAGACTACTGCCAAGCCTTCGCCGATGACGTAGTTTTGATTTTCTATGGAGACTCAGCAATGGAAGTCCAGCAACGTGCCAATGGCGCTCTCGAGTATGTTCACCAGTGGGGAGTCAGTAATAAGTTAAGATTCGCACCGCATAAAACGAACGCAATGATCATCACGCGGAAACTTAAATATGACACCCCGCTGTTGAGCATGGGCGGGATCGCTATTGGCATGTCGCGGGAAATCAAAATCCTGGGGCTGACCATTGACGACAAGCTGACGTTTAATGCCCATGCATCTAATGTATGCAAAAAGGCATTAAACCTGTACAAGCAGTTGTCAAGGGCAGCCCGGATCAGCTGGGGACTCAATCCGGATGTCATACGCTCCATCTACACTGCAGTAGTCGAACCTATAATTATGTATGCGGCAAGTGCGTGGGCATCAGCGGCCGAAAAGCTGATGGTGCGCAAGCAGCTAAACGCGGTCCAAAGGGGATTTGCACAGAAACTGTGCAAATCCTACCGCACAGTCTCCTTGAACTCGGCACTGGTGCTGGCCGGGATACTACCCCTTGACCTCCGAATACAAGAGGCAGCGGCCCTGTACGAGGCAAGAAGGGGGGTACCTCGGCCAGCATTAGGAGATAAGGAGGTGGAGCGATGTACCGCGTTCGACATAACTCCCCACCCAGCCAAACATATAAGCCTCCAGTTCATATGTCTGGCAGACCAGGAGCAACATGATCACCACTGTACTCAAGCAGTGCGTATATACACGGACGGCAGCAAGATCGAGGGCAAGGTTGGGGCATCATTGTCTCATTGGAGCGATGATGCTGAAACCAAAACCCAAAAACTTAAGCTGTCGTCCCACTGTACGGTCTTCCAGGCTGAACTGCTGGCTATATGCAAGGCCACAAGGGAAATCCTGCGTAGTCCAAAATACAGTTTCGGCATATACAGCGACTCCAGATCGTCGCTGGAAGCGGTCACCAACCACCGCTCTCTCCATCCCCTCGCAGTTGAAATCCGCGAAAACCTGCGACAATGCAAGGATCGATCCAAAAAAGTTGAACTTTTTTGGATCAAAGCTCATGCAGGACTGGAGGGTAATGAGAGAGCAGACCAGCTAGCTAAGGACGCCGCCCTTAGGACAAAGACAAGGCCAGACTATGATAAATGCCCGATTTCATTCGTCAAGCGGCAGATCCGTGCGGACACACTTGACGAATGGAATCGGAGGTACATATCAGAAGAAACAGCCGGCGTGACCAAAATATTTTTCCCGGATGCCATACAAGCATACAGTCAAGTAAGAGTACTGAAACCGACAGGAATACTGACTCAACTATTGACAGGGCACGGTGGGTTCTCCGAATACCTAAACAGGTTTAGGTGCAAGGAGAGCCCATCGTGCATATGTGACTCTGACCAACATGAGACTGTAGTACACATACTGACTGACTGCCCCGCCTACGGACTGGAAAGATATGAGATTGAGCAGGAATTGGGTATTGAAATAACGACATCAAACTTCAACGCACTAATTACGAATAGGGACACTAGGATGAAGTTCATTGGTTTTTGTATAAAAATAGCTAGAAAGACTATAAATAGGAACAAGTAAACAAACAAACGCTTAGGATTCATATTTGCACATAATATGTAACAGTAGCATTTTAACAGTAGAAACACAGATCGTTGAAAAATGTCCGAAACTGAGTCTAAAGAAAACCAAATAAACATGTTTTAACTGAATACTATATGTACTATATCGGAATGGTGCGCTTAAACGCTTAAAGTTATGAGAGTAAGATGTGTGACAATGTATGATGTAAATCAAGCGATGTAATAGTTATAAGACTATACCTTATAAATCTATAGGAAAGTAAGCAAACATTGTAAATAAGGTCTCTGATCATGTCAGAGGGACGCTGTAAGGCAGGAGTGTGGTTTTAGCCGGTAAGAGTCCGGCACTGCCCAGACTGGCTCCAAAGGGAGGCAGCCTGGGCGTCCATGAGGATTTCCCACTCCTGCCAAAACAAAAAAAAAAAAAAAAAAAAAAAAAAAACCTAACCTAACCTAACCTAACCTAACCTAACCTAACCTAACCTAACCTAACCTAACCTAACCTAACCTAACCTAACCTAACCCAGTCGCGCGGCACCCCTCACCGCGAGCAGATCACTTTTAAGTCGCTCCGCGTTCAAAAAATCCAAAAAATCGGTTTTTAAGTGAAAAATTATAAGTGTTATACGACGTTAGATGCGCGCTGCTGTAAGGCATGCGATAGTGAAAGTTTTATTGTGAAAAGTTGAAAACTGAAAAAGTTATAACCAAAAAACCACTTCAAAAAACCTTCGGAGCTAAACGCTGCTCGATTTTGAGCGGAGACCTATAAATCGGCGATTACAGCCGGGTGCGCCGCGCGAAGACCTACCCCTGGACACCAAGATTGGAATTTTCCGACTAGGGGTTCCGGAGATATAACGGAAAAACAACATACCTCGTGGAACGTGGTTGGGGATCCCGAGGGTTTGGACTGGATCCGGGAACTGTCCCGGTTAGCGACGCAGACGAGGAGCCGGGAGGCTACTTGACATCGAGGAAAATCTTCGAGGAACACCTGGAAAACAGAGGTCAAACATTCCGGTAACTTTCAAGATTTTTTTCCCGGGAAACGAAAGTGTTAACATATAGTTTTTATGGACTTAAAAAATTTGTTATAAGTACCCCTATTAGAGTTTTAAATTTTGTATTAATCGGTTCATTATTTTAGTAGTTATTAGGTTTTAAAAATTTAAAAAATTCGGGGGTTGGTTAAATCAACCCCAATAAGTTCCAAAATTTTTAGTTACAAGTACCCGGTAGCTAGCTGTCTTTATTGTATTATTGTGATATTCTATGTTCTTAGTTAGTGCCGTATTATAGCCTTTGAAAGTTTTAAAATTCAATACACATTTTTTGTATCAAAAATTACACCCCTTCAGGGTAACATAAAAATTCTAAATTCAGTATCACTGGATAGGGAAATTTGTCCTCTATCCAGTGATATAAATAAAACCCACCCAAGACATATATTTACACAACAAATTCGACATTTCCCATAAAGCAAACTTCTAAATTCTGTTATTGTCTTGATATACATCCATTTTAAAATCAAAAATTCACCCCTTTAAGGCAGCTTAAAAAATCTAAATCTAGTATCACTGGATGGGGAAAATTGTCCTCCATCCAGTGATATAAAGAAAACCCACCCGAAACACTTAGTTACAAAACTATTTGACATCTTCTCGGAAACCTAAATACCTAAAAACCGCAAAACATAATTTTGTCGGTCGAAATTAAAAATTTAAAATCGTATTTAACAACTAAATATTACCTGGAATAACGGCCGTTAGTAAATATAACCCCTTTAAAGAAAGCCCCAATTGAATCTGACCTGTGGTTCACGGGATATAGGCACTCCCAGGTTGTGACTTTGCCCTGATTCCTACTTGATTACAAGCTGCACGGGAACGGCTATAGCTCCGAAACGGGACGTCCTAGGGGGAAAGTAATCAAACAACAATTAGTTTCTCAAAGAGGGGCAACTAACACAATTTACCCCATCCCTCTGTGACGTCTCTGAAAAAAGCTCGGGGTAAAGTTACGAGTTTTTCCCCACATAAATTCTCCCTACGGTTTCTCCCACTGTTTTTTCCCAATTTTAATTATATATTTATGTTAGTTTAAATTAATGTGTATCTTTAATATTAATTAATTAACTTTTATTAAAATAAGTGTATGTTGCTAAGTTGATAGACATTTAAACAGCACATAAGCTGCCACAGTCTGAAAAATTTGTCAATAGATTTTCAGCTCTATCGCTAACGCATTAAGGTTCAAAGTCGGCTTGGGAAGTTGGGCGGTATCGGGTGGCGTGACCTGCTGACGTCTGTACGCCATCTAAGCCACAGCAAGTCCGATCCCCCCCCCCCCCCCCTTAGGCAATTCCCCCCCCGTAACTCTACTCTTACCAGATACACACACTTACCATAAATTATTACAGTACATAATTACAATTACTTTCATTTATTTACAGTTACTTCATTTATTACATTTATCCACACAATAAATTTACACACACCGTATCCCGAACAACTCCCACCTTAAAAACCTAATATCTCGGAAACGACTGGGAATATCGAAGTTTTGACGAAATTTGCCCCCCCCCTATAACCCCCCTCTCAGCTAGAACGTAGATTGGGATAAGACCCCTAGACCCCCTTTTTGACCCCGTTGTTGACCCCAAAAAATTATTTGGTAGTAATTTGAACTAAAAATTTGTTATACCCATAGACTAAAAATAGCATAACATAGCATCAAACCTATATTCAAACCTATATTCAGCCCATACCAGACCCCCCCCCATACACTAACCCCCCCCCTACAAAGATTACCTCCTTAAACCTAACTAAGAGGCCCTCAGCCGCAACAGCAAACCCCACATCGTAGAAACACCCTCATACCCCCCCCCCCCCCCCACCCCACCTCCCCTAAACTGACCCTGGAATCTGACCTACCAAGAAGAGCTCAAAAAGACCAAACAAACGAGCCCACCCACGCCAAAATCGGAGCGGTATAGACCCAGCTAGGTCAACTGGAACATCTGTCCGGCAAGCCTCGGCACGGTACGGTACGGCAGAACCCCAAAAAGCTGATATCTCTGGAAATAAAAGAGATAGGCCATTTTCGACCACGGATTCAGCCTTTGTGGCGTCGAAGACGCCACGGTTGAAACCGCTACAGAGGTATCCATCCCCCCCTTTTTCCTTAACCCCCCCCTCCCCTATCCTTTAACAGGCCATATCTCGGGAGGGAGAGGACTTAGAGCCTTTTTGATCTCAAAATCGGCCCTTGTGGTGTGGCCAAAGTCGCACGAGAGGTACCCTCTCCCCTCTGATTGGACCCCCCCCCCTACCCCTCTCACAAACAGACCATTATCTCACAACTATAGTAGATGGGAAAACCTTTAAATGCGAAATTAGACGGTTCGATTTTGACCCCCCTTTACAGGGTTGAAACGAGACTGCATACTACAGTGCAGTGTAATTAATAATTGACACCCGCCCCCATATACAGGGTCAGACACTGACAAACCGTATGGTTATTAACACTTTATTAATATTATAATTATCTTATTTTATATTTACATTTTGACAACTTCCCCGTTCGCTGTGCCCTATACACACAAGCCACACAACGAAGGTACATCACAGGTGGAACCCAAACAATAAAGAATGGTGTTCGGAATTCGTACCCCGGTACAAAGAAGAGGGCCAGCGGCCGGCGCCAGCGGGTCGCGGGAGTCTCCGTCGCCTACCCGCCCGGGAAATGGGGGTCCCTCAGGAGCGCGCGAAGAGCCGAAGGGGTTATCCCTGACGTTCGGCAAAAAAGACGCTGCTCGAGAAACCCAAGCGAAAACGGCCGGAACGCCACCGTCGGCGGGGACCTCTGGCGCCGTCGCTCGCGCCACCACTCCCAGCCCCACAGGTCCGCCTGGACAGGCGCTGGACGCCGCCAGGACTTTTATCCGGAGACCAGAACGGAAGAGAAGATCTGTAGACAACATGGAGCTCTACAAAAAGCAGACTGACACCTATGCTGCACTCTCCAACGACCGACTTCTCCAGGAGGTCATGAAGACATTCGAGGACATCCCAACAAAAGTAAAAGATTACCCTCAGATGAGGAGAGACATAAAGACCTTCCTGGAGACTCAGTCGGATAAAAGTCTGCGGATCTTGTTCGAATTGAGCAAACGGATGAAGGGCCTGGAAACAGCGCCTAAAACAGTTCCGCCCACAGGGACCAACATCACGCCTAAATCACCCGAATCACCGGAGAAGCTACTGGAAAGGCTGGAAAGGGTAGAGACCAAAATAAACACGCGGCTCAACGATCTTCAGCTAAAAATGTCAGAAGGCTTTCAAGTCATGACCGAACACTACGACGATTGCGGTTCTGACATCCTCGACAAGGTCACCGAAAGGATTGAGGAGATCAGCGACAAGGTAGACGCAGTGAAAGCGCACATAGACCACACGACGGAAGGTGTGAGGACCGTAGGCTATACCGCAGCTGCCCTCGGGGAGCAAATCGGTGGCGTTGTCGGGGAGATTACCGCCGGAACCGAAAAAATTAAGGAAGCCATTAGGGAAGCGGCATGCGGAGAAAAAACTGGATCACAGACTTACGCCGACATTGCGGCAGCCAAACCCGGGCGTCGGCCGGCACTTCACTCGATAGCGGTCACCTCCGAAGGTAGCCAGGAGACTGCCGACGAGGTGCTCGCTGGGGTGAAGGAGGCGGTCGATGCCAGGGGAACCGGCCTAAAAATAAATAAAGTCCGCAAGGCGAAGAACCAGACAGTGATACTGGGGTGCGATTCAGAGGCCGAACTGAAGAAAGTAAAAGACAGGATTGAGAGCCGAGGCAAAGGGTTAATAGTAGCGCCCATGAAGAACAAAAACCCGCTCGTCGTCCTGAAAGACGTCTTTTTGGACAGCGAAGACGACGAGATGGTCAAGGCGCTCTACTCCCAGAACGAAAACATATTCAGGGACTTAGCACAAGAAGACAGAGAGATGTCCATAAAATATAAAAAGAGGACCAGGAACCCCAAGACCTCGCACATTGTCGTCCAAGTCAGACCCAAGGTATGGCAGAGGATGACGGAGGCTGGGGCTCTTTACCTTGACCTGCAAAGGGTCAGGGTGGACGATCAGTCACCGCTCATCCAATGCACGAAATGCTTAGCATTTGGGCATGGCCGGAAATTTTGTACCGAGAGTGCGGACAGTTGTAGTCATTGCGGAGGGCCGCATCTGCGCGAGAAGTGCCTGGAGTTTATTGCGGGTAATGAACCGCAGTGCCGCAACTGCTCGCACTCGAAGCTTCCGAGGACCGACCACAACGCGTTCAGCGTGGAGTGCCCGGTCCGCAAGAAATGGGACTACCTGGCTCGGACGACAACGGCATACGCCTAAACAGATCCCAAGAATGTACGCAACACACGCAACACACACAGGAACACACACAAGAACACACCAAAACAGCAACACCATCAAAAAACACAGATATATAAAATATATAGTAAATATATACGAGTATATCAAAAACACACGCAGATCACCAAACACGTACCCTATACAACCCCTAGAACAAATGAAAAAAGTAAAGATCCCAGAACAAGAAATGACAATAAATATGTATAATCTAAGTATATATATATATATTATTGCCGCAAATCACCTGTATTTAAAATAATAGTAAAACACACGCACATACACAAACACGTATCCCATAACCGATGAAAAGAACAATAAATTGGAACCTTAATTGTGTTAGAAAATCAATAGATAACTTAACTATAAACCATAATGTTAGAAAATAGGCTAGAAATATTCAGTAACAAACATGTAATAGATTAAGAAAGTATAGGTATAGTATAAAATATAAATAAGAAATAATGTTTAAATATAAGTTGTTGCAAAGAATAAATAAAAATTAGCACTTAGAAACATAATTATGGAATAGATATACTTAAGTAGATAAGTATATAAACTTCAATGCAAGTGTAAATAAAAGAAAGTTGTGTACTTAAATACCCCTAAATGCTAGAAATATCCAGTAACTAATATGTATTAGAACAAGAAAGTAAAGGTATAGTATAAAATAGAAATAAGAAATAATGTCTAAACAACACACAAATAAACAGTATATTATAAGTTTTGTTATTAAGATTATTAAGATTAAATAAAAATAGCACTTAGAAACACAATTATGGAATAGATATAAGTAAATATGTATATAAACATCAATGCAAATGTTAATAAAACAAAGTTGTGTACTTGAATACCTCTGAATAAAGATAAATAAAAAAGTCAGAGTAGATAGAATAGCGGGAGCCCCACCCGGCTAAGAATGTAAGCATGAATAAAAGAAAGATACAGTATGAAGCATGAAAGTGCGAGAGGAATAAATGCGAGAACTGGAATGAATGAGAAAGTTAGAATAGTAAGGTCCTGTTCCACCATGAACGGGGAAAAGCATAAAAAAAAAAAAAAAAAAAAAAAAAAAAACCTAACCTAACCTAACCTAACCTAACCTAACCTAACCTAACCTAACCTAACCTAACCTAACCTAACCTAACCAGTCGCGCGGCACCCCTCACCGCGAGCAGATCAGTTTTAAGTCGCTCCGCGTTCAAAAATTCCAAAAAATCGGCGTTTTAGTGAAAAGTTATAAGTGTGATACACCATTGGAAGCGCGCTGACGAAAGGAATGTCATAGTGAAAGTTTGATTGTGAAAAGTGGAAAACTCGAAGAGTTATAAGTGAAAAACTAACTCGTGGACACTTTGGAGCTCAACGCTGCTCGATTTTGAGCGGAGACTTATAAATCGGTGGTTACAGCCGGGTGCGCCGCGCGAAGACCTATCCCTGGACACCAAGTTTGGAATTTTCCGACTAGGGGTTCCGGAGATACAACGGAAAAACAACATACCTCGTGGAACGTGGCTAGAGATCCCGAGGGTTCTGACTGGATCCGGGAACTGTCCCGGTTAGCGACGCAGACGAGGAGCCGGGAGACTACTTGACATCGAGGAAAATCTTCGAGGAACACCTGGAAAACAGAGGTCAAACATTCCGGTAACTTTCAAGATTTTTTTCCCGGGAAACGAAAGTGTTAACATATAGTTTTTATGGACTTAAAAAATTTGTTATAAGTACCCCTATTAGAGTTTTAAATTTTGTATTAATCGGTTAATTATTTTAGTAGTTATTAGGTTTTAAAAATTTAAAAAAATTCGGGGGTTGGTTAAATCAACCCCAATAAGTTCCAAAAATTTTTAGTTACAAGTACCCGGTAGCTAGCTGTCTTTATTGTATTATTGTGATATTCTATGTTCTTAGTTAGTGCCATATTATAGCCTTTGAAAGTTTTAAAATTCAATACACATTTTTTGTATCAAAAATTACACCCCTTCAGGGTAACATAAAAATTCTAAATTCAGTATCACTGGATAGGGAAAATTGTCCTCTATCCAGTGATATAAATAAAACCCACCCAAGACATATATTTACACAACAAATTCGACATTTCCCATAAAGCAAACTTCTAAATTCTGTTATTGTCTTGATATACATCCATTTAAAATCAAAAATCCACCCCTTTAAGGCAGCTTAAAAAATCTAAATCTAGTATCACTGGATGGGGAAGATTGTCCTCCATCCAGTGATATAAAGAAAACCCACCCGAAACACTTAGTTACACAACTATTCGACATCTTTTCGGAAACCTAAAAACCTAAAAACCGTAAAACATAATTTTGTCGGTCGAAATTAAAAATTTAAAATCGTATTTAACAACTAAATATTACCTGGAATAACGGCCGTTAGTAAATATAACCCCTTTAAAGAAAGCCCCAATTGAATCTGACCTGTGGTTCACGGGATATAGGCACTCCCAGGTCGTGACTTTGCCTGATTCCTACTTGATTACAAGCTGCACGGGAACGGCTATAGCTCCGAAACGGGACGTCCTAGGGGGAAAGTAATCAAACAATAATTAGTTTCTCAAAGAGGGGCAACTAACACAATTTACCCCATCCCTCTGTGACGTCTCTGAAAAAAGCTCGGGGTAAAGTTACGAGTTTTTCCCCACATAAATTCTCCCTACGGTTTCTCCCACTGTTTTTTCCCAATTTTAATTATATATTTAGGTTAGTTTAAATTAATGTGTATCTTTAATATTAATTAATTAACTTTATTAAAATAAGTGTATGTTGCTAAGTTGATAGACATTTAAACAGCACATAAGCTGCCACAGTCTGTAAAATTTGTCAATAGATTTTCAGCTCTATCGCTAACGCATTAAGGTTCAAAGTCGGCTTGGGAAGTTGGGCGGTATCGGGTGGCGTGACCTGCTGACGTCTGTACGTCATCTAAGCCAGAGCAAGTCCGATCCCCCCCCCCCCCTTAAGCAATTCCCCCCCCCTAACTCTACTCTTACCAGATACACACACTTACCATAAATTATTACAGTTCATAATTACAATTACTTCATTTATTTACAGTTACTTCATTTATTTTATTTATCCACATAATAAATTTACACACACCGTATCCCGAACAACTCCCACCTTAAAAACCCAATATCTCGGAAACGGCTGGGAATATCGAAGTTTTGACGAAATTTGCCCCCCCCCTATAACCCCCCTCTCAGCTAGAACGTAGATTGGGATAAGACCCCTAGACCCCCTTTTTGACCCCGTTGTTGACCCCAAAAATTATTATGGTAGTAATTTGAACAAAAAATTTGTTATACCCATAGACTAAAAATAGCATAACATAGCATCAAACCTATATTCAGCCCATACCAGACCCCCCCCATACACTAAACCCCCCCCCCTACAAAGATTACCTCCTTAAACCTAACTAAGAGGCCCTCAGCCGAAACAGCAAACCCCACATCGCAGAAACACCCTCATACCCCCCCCCCCCCCCCACCACCCCACCTCCCCTAAACTGACCCTGGAATCTGACCTACCAAGAAGAGCTCAAAAAGACCAAACAAACGAGCCCACCCACGCCAAAATCGGAGCGGTATAGACCCAGCTAGGTCAACTGGAACATCTGTCCGGCAAGGCTCGGCACGGTACGGTACGGCAGAACCCCAAAAAGCGGATATCTCTGGAACTAAAAGAGATAGGCCATTTTCGACCACGGATTCAGCCTTTGTGGCGTCGAAGACGCCACGGTTGAAACCGCTACAGAGGTATCCATCCCCCCCTTTTTCCTTAACCCCCCCCTCCCCTATCCTTTAACAGGCCATATCTCGGGAGGGAGAGGACTTAGAGCCTTTTTGACCTCAAAATCGGCCTTTGTGGTGTGGCCAAAGTCGCACGAGAGGTACCCTCTCCCCTCTGATTGGACCCCCCCCCCCCTACCCCTCTCACAAACAGACCAGTATCTCACAACTATAGTAGATGGAAAAACCTTTAAACGCGAAATTAGACTGTTCGATTTTGACCCCCCTTTACAGGGTTGAAACGAGACTGCATACTACAGTGCAGTGTAATTAATAATTGACACCCGCCCCCATATACAGGGTCAGACACTGACAAACCGTATGGTTATTAACACTTTATTAATATTATAATTATCTTGTTTTATATTTACATTTTGACAACTTCCCCGTTCGCTGTGCCCTATACACACAAGCCACACAACGAAGGTACATCTCAGGTGGAACCCAAACAATAAAGAATGGTGTTCGGAATTCGTACCCCGGTACAAAGAAGAGGGCCAGCGGCCGGCGCCAGCGGGTCGCGGGAGTCTCCGTCGCCTACCCGCCCGGGAAATGGGGGTCCCTCTGGAGCGCGCGAAGCGCCGAAGGGGTTATCCCTGACGTTCGGCAAAAAAGACGCTGCTCGAGAAACCCAAGCGAAAACGGCCGGAACGTCACCGTCGGCGGGGACCTCTGGCGCCGTCGCTCGCGCCACCACTCCCAGCCCCACAGGTCCGCCTGGACAGGCGCTGGACGCCGCCAGGACTTTTATCCGGAGACCAGAACGGAAGAGAAGATCCGTAGACAACATGGAGCTCTACAAAAAGCAGACTGACACCTATGCTGCTCTCTCCAACGACGGACTTCTCCAGGAGGTCATGAAGACATTCGAGGACATCCCAACAAAAGTCAAAGATTACCCTCAGATGAGGAGAGACATAAAGACCTTCCTGGAGACTCAGTCGGATAAAAGTCTGCGGATCTTGTTCGAATTGAGCAAACGGATGAAGGGCCTCGAAACAGCGCCTAAAACAGTTCCGCCCACAGGGACCAACATCACGCCTAAATCACCCGAATCACCGGAGAAGCTACTGGAAAGGCTGGAAAGGGTAGAGACCAGAATAAACACGCGGCTCAACGATCTTCAGCTAAAAATGTCGGAAGGCTTTCAAGTCATGACTGAACACTACGACGATAGCGGTTCTGACATCCTCGACAAGGTCATCGAAAGGATTGCCGAGGTCAGCGACAAGGTAGACGCAGTGAAAGCGCACATAGACCACACGACGGAAGGTGTGAGGACCGTAGGCTATGCCGCAGCTGCCCTCGAGGAGCAAATCGGTGGCGTTGTCGGGGAGATTACCGCCGGAACCGAAAAAATTAAGGAAGCCATTAGGGAAGCGGCATGCGGAGAAAAAACTGGCCCACAGACTTACGCCGACATTGCGGCAGCCAAACCCGGGCGTCGGCCGGCACTTCACTCGATAGCGGTCACCTCCGAAGGTAGCCAGGAGACTGCCGACGAGGTGCTCGCTGGCGTGAAGGAGGCGGTCGATGCCAGGGGAACCGGCCTAAAAATAAATAAAGTCCGCAAGGCGAAAAACCAGACAGTGATACTGGGGTGCGATTCAGAGGCCGAACTGAAGAAGGTAAAAGACAGGATTGAGAGCCGCGGTAAAGGGTTAATAGTAGCGCCCATGAAAAATAAAAACCCGCTCGTCGTCCTGAAAGACGTCTTTTTGGACAGCGAAGACGACGAGATGGTCAAGGCGCTCTACTCCCAGAACGAAAACATATTCAGGGACTTAGCACAAGAAGACAGAGAGATGTCCATAAAGTATAAAAAGAGGACCAGGAACCCCAAGACCTCGCACATTGTCGTCCAAGTCAGACCCAAGGTATGGCAGAGGATGACGGAGGCTGGGGCTCTTTACCTTGACCTGCAAAGGGTCAGGGTGGACGACCAGTCGCCGCTCATCCAATGCACGAAATGCTTAGCATTTGGGCATGGCCGGAAATTTTGTACCGAGAGTGCGGACAGCTGTAGTCATTGCGGAGGGCCGCATCTGCGCGAGAAGTGCCTGGAGTTTATTGCGGGTAATGAACCGCAGTGCCGCAACTGCTCGCACTCGAAGCTTCCGAGGACCGACCACAACGCGTTCAGCGTGGAGTGCCCGGTCCGCAAGAAATGGGACTACCTGGCTCGGACGACAACGGCATACGCCTAAACAGATCCCAAGAATGTACGCAACACACGCAACACACACAGGAACACACACAGGAACACACACAAGAACACACCGAAACAGCAACACCATCAAAAAACACAGATATATAAAATATATAGTAAATATATACGAGTATATCAAAAACACACGCAGATCACCAAACACGTACCCTATACAACCCCTAGAACAAATGAGAAAAGGAAAGATCCCAGAACAAGAAATGACAATAAATATGTATAATCTAAGTATATATATATATTATTGCCGCAAATCACCTGTATTTAAAATAATAGTAAAACACACGCACATACACAAACACGCATCCCATAACCGATGAAAAGAACAATAAATTGGAACCTTAATTGTGTTAGAAAATCAATAGATAACTTAACTATAAACCATAATGTTAGAAAATAGGCTAGAAATATTCAGTAACAAACATGTAATAGATTAAGAAAGTATAGGTATAGTATAAAATATAAATAAGAAATAATGTTTAAATATAAGTTGTTATAAAGAATAAATAAAAAATTAGCACTTAGAAACATAATTATGGAATAGATATAAGTAGATAAGTATATAAACTTCAATGCAAATGTAAATAAAAGAAAGTTGTGTACTTAAATACCCCTAAATGCTAGAAATATCCAGTAACTAATATGTATTAGAACAAGAAGTAAAGGTATAGTATAAAATAGAAATAAGAAATAATGTCTAAACAAGATACGAATAAACAGTATATTATAAGTTTTGTTATTAAGATTAAATAAAAATAGCACTTAGAAACACAATTATGGAATAGATATAAGCAAATATGTATATAAGCATCAATGCAAATGTTAATAAAACAAAGTTGTGTACTTGAATACCCCTGAATAAAGATAAATAAAAAAGTCAGAGTAGATAGAATAGCGGGAGTCCCACCCGGCTAAGAATGTAAGCATGAATAAAAGAAAGATACAGTATGAAGCATGAAAGTGCGAGAGGAATAAATGCGAGAACTGGAATGAATGAGAAAGTTAGAGTAGTAAGGTCCTGTTCCACCATGAACGGGGAAAAGCATAAAAAAAAAAAAAAAAAAAAAAAAAAAAAAAAAAAAAAAAAAAAAACCTAACCTAACCTAACCTAACCTAACCTAACCTAACCTAACCTAACCTAACCTAACCTAACCTAACCTAACCTAACCTAACCTAACCTAACCTAACCTAACCTAACCTAACCTAACCTAACCTAACCTAACCTAACCTAACCTAACCTTTTTTTTTTTTTTTTTTTTTTTTGTCGCTGAGAAATGACATTACGCATCTCCGCTCGTCGGGGGACGAGACGGAGTATGTGGGACTCCCTGCCAGAGTGGCAGTATACCCACTAAAACTCAGCGGTGTTCCCTCGTCGCCGTGATGGGAGGGTCATGGGAAACCGGCTCAGCCTTTACTTCCACGACCCTCCCGGCGCATGCCCGCCTAGCTGGCGGGCCCCGCGTGCCCCCCGAGCGGGAGCTGGGGGGCGACGGGAATGGCCGGGAACACCTGGCCATTCCCGTCCGACACTGGTGGAGGCGCGTGCGATGCAAGCGAGGGTGCCCCCGCACCCGTCGCCTGCTGGCCTCCACCTGGGAGGAGTCGGAGATGACCGTCATACTGACGTCTTCTCCGACCCCTCCTCCGCCTTCGGAGCGGCGCCGCGAGAGGGTCTTCCTCTCGCGCGCGCTCCTCCGCCTCCTTCTGGGACATGACCTGTTCGCAGAAGGAGGCGACTGCCGCCCAGGACCCCTCGTCCTCCAGCATGGCCTTGACCACGCCGGGGAGCGAGAGGTCCGTTCCGATCGCCGCCGTGAGACTGCGGCGCGGCTCGGACCACGACGGGCACACCGCGAGAGTGTGCTGCGCCGTGTCCTCCGCCGCGCCACAGCCGTGACACGACGGCGTCTCCTCCCGTCCGATCCGGTGCAGGTACGATCCGAAACAGCCGTGCCCGGACAGCACCTGCACCAGACGGAACGAGAGGAACCCGTGCCGGCGCTCGAGCCAGTCCCGCAGGACCGGCCCGAGCGCGTCGAGGGTTCGGCGGCCGAAGGCTGCGGTGGCGAGGTCCGCCGTCCAATGGACGACGATGGCGTCCCTCGCCTCCCGCCGGACGGCCTCCCGCTCTTCCGGGGCGGGGCGTTCTCCTCTCGCCCTCCGCCCCGCCGTCCATTCGTGCACTCTGGCGAGCACCCACGCCTCGAGCTCCCAAGGCGGGGTGCCGGCCAGAGCGCACGCCGCTGCACAGCCGACCGTGCGGTAAGCCCGCGCAACCCGCTGAGCAATGGCCCTCTGGGGCGCCCGCAACGCGGCGGCGTTCTCCCTCCTTCGGAGGGAGTCCTCCCAGATGGGGGCCCCGTACAGGGCCATGCTCTTCAGGATGCCGGCGTAGAGTTGCCGGCATCGTGCGCTGGGCCCCCCCAAATTGGGGAGAAGCCACGACAGCGCCCCCGCTGTCTTCAGCAGGCGCGCCGACAGCCCGCTAAAATGCGGGCCGAAGCGCCACCTGCTGTCAATCACGAGGCCCAGATATTTCATCTGGGCCTTGATCTCGATCCTGATGCCCTCCACGAAGATGTGGGCGTCAGGCGGGGGGCGCTGCCGAGGCCCGTGGAACCACACGGCCTCGGTCTTGTGCAGCGCCACCTTCAGACCTAGGCGGCGGATCCTCGCTGCGACCAAGGATCCGCCCGCCGAGGCCAGGTTGGCCGCCTCCCTGAAACTCTCCCCCCGGGCGGTGAGGAGAGTGTCGTCCGCGTAGCAGATGACACTCGTGCCTCGGAGGAGAGTTCCCCGCAAGAGCCAATCGAAGCCGACGTTCCAGAGGAGAGGTCCTAAGACTGACCCCTGCGGAACGCCGGCCTCGGCGGGATATCGCCGGACCTGGCCAGTTCTGTCCACCAGGAGGATCGCCCGGTCCTCCAGGTAGCTGGCCAGCAGACTGCGCAGGTATCGAGGCACTCCGTGGAACCGGAGCGCCTCTAGGATGGTGGAGTGGGGAACAGAGTTGAAGGCGTTGGCAATGTCGAACGACACCGCCAACACTCCGTCCCCCGCCTCCATCGCCCCCTGCACCTGACCCTTGAGGCAGGCCAGCGCGTCCACCGTCGAACGCTCAGCCCGAAAGCCGAACTGAGCGTCCGACAAGTCCGGCCCGACATCCCGCAGATGGCTCTTGACTCGAGCAGCTATTATCCCCTCGAACATTTTACCGACCTCATCGAGGAGAACGATGGGCCGGTATGCCGAGGGGGAGTCTGCTGGGCGGCCCTCCTTGCGAAGGAGGCACAGCTGCCCCTCCTTCCACGGTTTCGGGAACCTCCCAGACGCAAGGCATGCGCTGAAGAGGTCCCGAAACCGCTCCTCCATCAGAGTGGCGGCGATCGCCACCACCCTGGCGGGGACGCCGTCGGGTCCCGGAGCCGTCTTCTTGGCGCGGACGTGGAAAACCGCCGCGCCAAGTTCCGACTCCGTGACCGGAGGGGCCTCCTCTGCCTCCTCGTCCTCCAGCGGGGCTCCGCGCATCTCTGGCGGGGTGAAGCTGTCCCTGCGCGGGAACAGGGACCGAACCACCCCGTCCAGAAACGAGGGCTCCAGGGTCTCGGCAACCGGGGGGCCAAAGGGGCGCAGCTTGTTGCGCGCCGCCTTATATGGCCTCCCGTAGGGGTCGTTGTCGAGACCCTCCAGCAGCTCGGCTCTCGCCGAGTCTCTGGCGGCGGCAATGGCCCGATCGAGGACCAGTCTCGCCTCCGAGTATACCTCGTAGAGGTGGTCCTCGTCGGCCAGGTCCCGTCGACGCCGCCGTCGACTCCGCGTGTAGGCCCTCCTTGCCTCCACGCAAGCTGCTCGGAGCCCCGCCAGCTCCGCCGACCACCAGTACACGGCGCGTCCGTCTGGCGGCCGGCCAGACCGAGGCATGCTGGAGTTGCATACCTCGGTCAGAGACTGGCGCAGCTGCCCCGCTGCGGCGTCCACATCCAGGCCGGCTGTAGGCGGTGACAGCCAGTCCTGGATGAACGCCGCCTCCCCCGCTGCCTCCCTGTCCAGGCGGGTCAGGGCCCACCGCGGAAACGGCGATCGCCCCGAGAGGGGCCGCCTCCCGCCGGGGCCACCGGCGGAGATGTCGAACCGCACGTAGCGGTGGTCCGACATGGTCTCCACCGGGTCCACCCGCCAGTTCAGCACGCGCGCGGCCAACGCAGGGGTGGCGAAAGTGACGTCCACTATCGAGCCACCCTGCCGCCGCACGCATGTCTGGACGCTCCCCCTGTTCAAGAGGGAGAGTCCAGAGGAGGCTGCCCACATCTCGACCGCCCGCCCGCGGGCGTCGGTGGCCGGGTTGCCCCAGGTCACCGACTTGGCATTCAGGTCTCCCAGCACGGAGACCTGACGCGGAACCGCCCTGCCGACCACTGCGGCCAGGACTCCGAGAAAATTCTCAAAGTCCTGGAGAGGACGGTTTGGGGAGAAGTAGACGCCCACGAGCGCCACCTCTCCCCACGCGGCGGCCACGTATCCCGGTCCCCTCTCTAATAGCGAGAGGGGAGGGGAGTCCGTGGAAGACCGCGCCGCTAGTGCCACCGAGCCGTCCTCGTCACCCAGCCAGGTGCTGGGGATCGAGTACGGCTCGGCGACCACCGCTACGTTCACCAACCACTCGGCCATGACCTGCACTGCCAGGTCCTGGGCCGCTCTGCAGTGGTTGGTGTTCGCCTGGAGGATGTGGTAGTCGGAGCCCATTACTCCGACATCGCACGATCCTCCTCGGCTGCCGCCGCTGGAGCTGCAGCGGCGGCGACGACGGCAGCGGTGGTGGCGACAGGGCGAACCTGCGCCGGCACTATGCCCTTTTTGACGGGGGGCTTGCAGCCCCTGCCCGCCATCCTATGGTCCGCGGGGCGGCCGCTTGCGGCGCACGCCTTGCAGTGAGGCGTGGTAGCGCTGCAAGCGGCACTCTTGTGCCCCTCCTGTCCGCATCGGTAGCACGAGGCTCCCCAATCGGACTTGGAGGGACACGTAGCTCGGGTGTGGCCGAAGGCGCAGCACTTGAAGCAGCGCATAGGCTGGTCTTCAAGCGCTCGGACCACAGCCGAGCTGAGCCCCACGAGCAGCCGTCCCTTGGTCGCAGCAAGGACGGCCGCAGCCGCGGCAACAGGGCACTCGACGCGGACGATGCCCATGCCGCGGCGACCAACCCCGATGGCTCCGGCCCTCAATGCGGCAGCAACGCAGCCTCCAGCCGTGGCGACAGCCGCCACCACATCCTCCTTGGTGACCGAGTCGTCCAGCTCGGTCACCTCCAGGGATGCGGTCTTGACGGGCTTGACGACCGTCGCCACATCCGCGATGACCTCTTGCAACTTTGTTGCGAAGAGGTCCGCGTTAGCGCCGCGCTTCTCCCCCGAAAACTCGAAGATTCGAGCTCCGGCCTGGGTTCGGCGGCACGTAATGCCGCCGATCCCCAGCCGGGAGGGATCAGCATTCGTACGAGCCCGTCTTAGGACGGACTCGTACGTCTCGCCGCGCTCCGCGGCCTCCGGGGTGATGGTCACCACGACGGCCGCGGTTTTGGGAGGAATTAACTTCCTCCCGCCGGCTTTGGCTGGAGCCGCTTTCGCTGCCGCTGCAGGCGCAGTCGCAGCAGGCTTGGGGGCCGCCTTTCCCCCTGCCTTCTTCCTTCCCCTCCTGACCACTTCCGACCACGACATGTTGGCCGGGGTGGTGGAGGGAAGGAGGACGTCCTCCGCCTGCGAGGTCTGGGGGGCTGCTGCTGGAGGAGCAGCCGACGCAGCCGCCCCAGACGCACCCTCCGTGCCCGTGGTGGGGGGGGTTTGAGGAGGCGCCTTGCTCCCCTTGCCCTTCCCCTTGCCCTTGCCCTTGCCCGTGGAGGGCTTCTGGGCCTGGGGCTGCGCTCCCGATGCCGGGCCTGCTGCAGGCGCAGGTTCCGGCTCCCGCGGTGGCGGCTTGTCCGCCGCTAGCGGCGGGCGAAGCCGCCTTTCCGGCAAGAGCCGGTCCTCAATGCCTGCGAAACAGGCTCTGGTGAAGGCCCTCTCCTCCAATATAACCTTTCGGAATAATTCCTCAAGGTTAGTAGGGGAGGGGCCTCCTACCACCGGCACCGGGGCAGGCTGGACAGGCTGGGCAGGCTGAGCGGACTGGGCAGGCCGAGCCGTGGCCTCAGCCAGCTTCTGATGAAGCTGGCTGACTTCCGCCTGCAGGCGATCCACCCTCGCCTGCAGCTGCCGCGTCTCGTCGCTGGCCGTCCGCCGCACCAGCTCCAGGACAATGCCGTGCATGCTGGCTGCACGGCATTTGAGGGCCTTCTGGAAGGTCCCCTTCAAGTTGGAGGACTTGGAGGCGACCTCCAGAACTTCCTCCTTGTCCTGGAGCGCCATGCGCTCCAGCTCCGCCAGGGAGTGGTCGGCGTACAGCACGGTGGACGTGCCGTAGCCAGCCCTCGACCTGGCGGCCCGCGCCTGCTGCTCCTTCGCAGCGACCCGCTCCTCCAGGTCCTGCTGCAGCTGCTCCCTCCTCGCCAGGCCCAACTGACGCTCGGCGTCCACCAGGCCCACATCGTGGGTGGAAGCCAAAGCAGAAGTCGAAGCCTTCTTAGGCCTCGACTTCTTCTTCGCCTTGTTTGACTCCGAGGAGCCGCCGGACCCGAGCCTCAGGTAGGCCCGCTTTCTCTTGAGCCGGTCCGTCTCGGCCGCCGACGTATCGACGACGGAGCTGTCGGAGTCCGACATCAAGTCTGGCGCTCCGAACAGGCTGGCCGCAGAGGGTGCGCGATCAGCCTCCGACGCCGAAGCGTCGCCAGCGAGGCCCTGGGAAGGGCCGATGGATTGGCCCTGAGAAGGGCCGTTGGGTTGGCCCTGAGAAGGGCCGTTTGAATCGCCCTGGGAGGGGCGATGGGTTAAAAACCGCCCGGAGGCGTCACGGGTTTGTTTCTTCTTCATTTTATTCGCAGCGCGCATCGATAGCTGCGAATCACAGCGCACTTTAGCCGCCGGTCTGCCACTCCGTTACGGTGGTCAGACACGGCGTTGCCCAGGGGTCACGACGGGGACGTATGCGCTGTGGGGGGACCCCCAACCTAACCTTTTTTTTTTTTTTTTTTGTCGCTGAGAAATGACATTACGCATCTCCGCTCGTCGGGGGACGAGACGGAGTATGTGGGACTCCCTGCCAGAGTGGCAGTATACCCACTAAAACTCAGCGGTGTTCCCTCGTCGCCGTGATGGGAGGGTCATGGGAAACCGGCTCAGCCTTTACTTCCACGACCCTCCCGGCGCATGCCCGCCTAGCTGGCGGGCCCCGCGTGCCCCCCGAGCGGGAGCTGGGGGGCGACGGGAATGGCCGGGAACACCTGGCCATTCCCGTCCGACACTGGTGGAGGCGCGTGCGATGCAAGCGAGGGTGCCCCCGCACCCGTCGCCTGCTGGCCTCCACCTGGGAGGAGTCGGAGATGACCGTCATACTGACGTCTTCTCCGACCCCTCCTCCGCCTTCGGAGCGGCGCCGCGAGAGGGTCTTCCTCTCGCGCGCGCTCCTCCGCCTCCTTCTGGGACATGACCTGTTCGCAGAAGGAGGCGACTGCCGCCCAGGACCCCTCGTCCTCCAGCATGGCCTTGACCACGCCGGGGAGCGAGAGGTCCGTTCCGATCGCCGCCGTGAGACTGCGGCGCGGCTCGGACCACGACGGGCACACCGCGAGAGTGTGCTGCGCCGTGTCCTCCGCCGCGCCACAGCCGTGACACGACGGCGTCTCCTCCCGTCCGATCCGGTGCAGGTACGATCCGAAACAGCCGTGCCCGGACAGCACCTGCACCAGACGGAACGAGAGGAACCCGTGCCGGCGCTCGAGCCAGTCCCGCAGGACCGGCCCGAGCGCGTCGAGGGTTCGGCGGCCGAAGGCTGCGGTGGCGAGGTCCGCCGTCCAATGGACGACGATGGCGTCCCTCGCCTCCCGCCGGACGGCCTCCCGCTCTTCCGGGGCGGGGCGTTCTCCTCTCGCCCTCCGCCCCGCCGTCCATTCGTGCACTCTGGCGAGCACCCACGCCTCGAGCTCCCAAGGCGGGGTGCCGGCCAGAGCGCACGCCGCTGCACAGCCGACCGTGCGGTAGGCCCGCGCAACCCGCTGAGCAATGGCCCTCTGGGGCGCCCGCAACGCGGCGGCGTTCTCCCTCCGTCGGAGGGAGTCCTCCCAGATGGGGGCCCCGTACAGGGCCATGCTCTTCAGGATGCCGGCGTAGAGTTGCCGGCATCGTGCGCTGGGCCCCCCCAAATTGGGGAGAAGCCACGACAGCGCCCCCGCTGTCTTCAGCAGGCGCGCCGACAGCCCGCTAAAATGCGGGCCGAAGCGCCACCTGCTGTCGATCACGAGGCCCAGATATTTCATCTGGGCCTTGATCTCGATCCTGACGCCCTCCACGAAGATGTGGGCGTCAGGCGGGGGGCGCTGCCGAGGCCCGTGAAACCACACGGCCTCGGTCTTGTGCAGCGCCACCTTCAGACCTAGGCGGCGGATCCTCGCTGCGACCAAGGATCCGCCCGCCGAGGCCAGGTTGGCCGCCTCCCTGAAACTCTCCCCCCGGGCGGTGAGGAGAGTGTCGTCCGCGTAACAGATGACACTCGTGCCTCGGAGGAGAGTTCCCCGCAAGAGCCAATCGAAGCCGACGTTCCAGAGGAGAGGTCCTAAGACTGACCCCTGTGGAACGCCGGCCTCGGCGGGATATCGCCGGACCTGGCCAGTTCTGTCCACCAGGAGGATCGCCCGGTCCTCCAGGTAGCTGGCCAGCAGACTGCGCAGGTATCGAGGCACTCCGTGGAACCGGAGCGCCTCTAGGATGGTGGAGTGAGGAACAGAGTTGAAGGCGTTGGCGATGTCGAACGACACCGCCAACACTCCGTCCCCCGCCTCCATCGCCCCCTGCACCTGCCCCTTGAGGCAGGCCAGCGCGTCCACCGTCGAACGCTCAGCCCGAAAGCCGAACTGAGCGTCCGACAAGTCCGGCCCGACATCCCGCAGATGGCTCTTGACTCGAGCAGCTATTATCCCCTCGAACATTTTACCGACCTCATCGAGGAGAACGATGGGCCGGTATGCCGAGGGGGAGTCTGCTGGGCGGCCTTCCTTGCGGAGGAGGCACAGCTGCCCCTCCTTCCACGGTTTCGGGAACCTCCCAGACGCAAGGCATGCGCTGAAGAGGTCCCGAAACCGCTCCTCCATCAGAGTGGCGGCGATCGCCACCACCCTGGCGGGGACGCCGTCGGGTCCCGGAGCCGTCTTCTTGGCGCGGACGTGGAAAACCGCCGCGCCAAGTTCCGACTCCGTGACCGGAGGGGCCTCCTCTGCCTCCTCGTCCTCCAGCGGGGCTCCGCGCATCTCCGGCGGGGTGAAGCTGTCCCTGCGCGGGAACAGGGACCGAACCACCCCGTCCAGAAACGAGGGCTCCAGGGTCTCGGCAACCGGGGGGCCAAAGGGGCGCAACTTGTTGCGCGCTGCCTTATATGGCCTCCCGTAGGGGTCGTTGTCGAGACCCTCCAGCAGCTCGGCTCTCGCCGAGTCTCTGGCGGCGGCGATGGCCCGATCGAGGACCAGTCTCGCCTCCGAGTATACCTCGTAGAGGTGGTCCTCGTCGGCCAGGTCCCGTCGACGCCGCCGTCGACTCCGCGTGTAGGCCCTCCTTGCCTCCACGCAAGCTGCTCGGAGCCCCGCCAGCTCCGCCGACCACCAGTACACGGCGCGTCCGTCTGGCGGCCGGCCAGACCGAGGCATGCTGGAGTTGCATACCTCGGTCAGAGACTGGCGCAGCTGCCCCGCTGCGGCATCCACATCCAGGCCGGCTGTAGGCGGCGACAGCCAGTCCTGGATGAACGCCGCCTCCCCCGCTGCCTCCCTGTCCAGGCGGGTCAGGGCCCACCGCGGAAACGGCGATCGCCCCGAGAGGGGCCGCCTCCCGCCAGGGCCACCGGCGGAGATGTCGAACCGCACGTAGCGGTGGTCCGACATGGTCTCCACCGGGTCCACCCGCCAGTTCAGCACGCGCGCGGCCAACGCAGGGGTGGCGAAAGTGACGTCCACTATCGAGCCACCCTGCCGCCGCACGCATGTCTGGACGCTCCCCCTGTTCAGGAGGGAGAGTCCAGAGGAGGCTGCCCACATCTCGACCGCCCGCCCGCGGGCGTCGGTGGCCGGGTTGCCCCAGGTCAAAGACTTGGCATTCAGGTCTCCCAGCACGGAGACCTGACGCGGAACCGCCCTGCCGACCACTGCGGCCAGGACTCCGAGAAAATTCTCAAAGTCCTGGAGAGGACGGTTTGGGGAGAAGTAGACGCCCACGAGCGCCACCTCTCCCCACGCGGCGGCCACGTATCCCGGTCCCCTCTCTAATAGCGAGAGGGGAGGGGAGTCCGTGGAAGACCGCGCCGCTAGTGCCACCAGGCCGTCCTCGTCACCCAGCCAGCTGCTGGGGATCGAGTACGGCTCGGCGACCACCGCTACGTTCACCAACCACTCGGCCATGACCTGCACTACCAGGTCCTGGGCCGCTCTGCAGTGGTTGGCGTTCGCCTGGAGGATGTGGTAGTCGGAGCACATTACTCCGACATCGCACGATCCTCCTCGGCTGCCGCCGCTGGAGCTGCAGCGGCGGCGACGACGGCAGCGGTGGTGGCGACAGGGCGAACCTGCGCCGGCACTATGCCCTTTTTGACGGGGGGCTTGCAGCCCCGGCCCGCCATCCTGTGGTCCGCGGGGCGGCCACTTGCAGCGCACGCCTTGCAGTGAGGCGTGGTGGCGCTGCAAGCGGCACTCTTGTGTCCCTCCTGTCCGCATCGGTAGCACGAGGCTCCCCAATCGGACTTGGAGGGACACGTGGCTCGGGTGTGGCCGAGGGCGCAGCACTTGAAGCAGCGCATAGGCTGGTCTTCAAGCGCTCGGACCACAGCCGAGCTGAGCCCCACGAGCAGCCGTCCCTTGGTCGCAGCAAGGACGGCCGCAGCCGCGGCAACAGGGCACTCGACGCGGACGATGCCCATGCCGCGGCGACCAACTCCGATGGCTCCGGCCCTCACTGCGGCAGCGACGCAGCCTCCAGCCGTGGCGACAGCCGCCACCACATCCTCCTTGGTGACCGAGTCGTCCAGCTCGGTCACCTCCAGGGATGCGGTCTTGACGGGCTTGACGACCGTCGCCACATCCGCGATGACCTCTTGCAACTTTGTTGCGAAGAGGTCCGCGTTAGCGCCGCGCTTCTCCCCCGAAAACTCGAAGATTCGAGCTCCGGCCTGGGTTCGGCGGCACGTAATGCCGCCGATCCCCAGCCGGGAGGGATCAGCATTCGTACGAGCCCGTCTAAGGACGGACTCGTACGTCTCGCCGCGCTCCGCGGCCTCCGGGGTGATGGTCACCACGACGGCCGCGGTTTTGGGAGGAATTAACTTCCTCCCGCCGGCTTTGGCTGGAGCCGCTTTCGCTGCCGCTGCAGGCGCAGTCGCAGCAGGCTTGGGGGCCGCCTTTCCCCCTGCCTTCTTCCTTCCCCTCCTGACCACTTCCGACCACGACATGTTGGCCGGGGTGGTGGAGGGAAGGAGGACGTCCTCCGCCTGCGAGGTCTGGGGGGCTGCTGCTGGAGGAGCAGCCGACGCAGCCGCCCCAGACGCACCCTCCGTGCCCGTGGTGGGGGGGGTTTGAGGAGCCGCCTTGCTCCTCTTGCCCTTCCCCTTGCCCTTGGAGGGCTTCTGGGCCTGGGGCTGCGCCCCCGATGCCGGGCCTGCCACAGGCGCAGGTTCCGGCTCCCGCGGTGGCGGCTTATCCGCCGCTAGCGGCGGGCGAAGCCGCCTTTCCGGCAGGAGCCGGTCCTCAATGCCTGCGAAACAGGCTCTGGTGAAGGCCCTCTCCTCCATTACGACCTTTCGGAATAATTCCTCAAGGTCGGAACGGGAAGAGGAGCCTCCTACCACCGACACCGGGGCAGGCTGGGCAGGCTGGGCAGGCTGGGCAGGCTGGGCAGACTGGACAGGCCGAGCCGTGGCCTCAGCCAGCTTCTGGTGAAGCTGGCTGACTTCCGCCTGCAGGCGATCCACCCTCGCCTGCAGCTGCCGCGTCTCGTCGCTGGCCGTCCGCCGCACCAGCTCCAGGACAATGCCGTGCATGCTGGCTGCACGGCATTTGAGGGCCTTCTGGAAGGTCCCCTTCAAGTTGGAGGACTTGGAGGCGACCTCCAGAACTTCCTCCTTGTCCTGGAGCGCCATGCGCTCCAGCTCCGCCAGGGAGTGGTCGGCGTACAGCACGGTGGACGTGCCGTAGCCAGCCCTCGACCTGGCGGCCCGCGCCTGCTGCTCCTTCGCAGCGACCCGCTCCTCCAGGTCCTGCTGGAGCTGCTCCCTCCTCTTCAGGCCTAGCTGACGCTCGGCGTCCACCAGGCCCACATCGTGGGTGGGAGCCGGAGCAGAAGTCGAAGCCCTCTTAGACTTCGCCTTCTTCCCCGACTTGCCCACCGATCCGGAGGAGCCCCCGGACCCGAGCCTCAGGTAGGCCCGCTTCCTATTGAGCCGGTCTGTCTCGGCCGCCGACGTGTCGACGACGGAGCTGTCGGTGTCCGACAGCAAGTCCGGCGTGCCGAACAGGCTGGCCGCAGAGGGTGCGCGGTCAGCCTCCGACGCCGAAACGTCGCCGGCGAGGCCCTGAGAAGGGCCTTTGGATTGGCCCTGAGAAGGGCCGTTTGAATCGCCCTGGGGGGGGCGATGGGTTAAAAAACGCCCGGAGGCGTCGCGAGATGGTTTCTTCGTCATTTTCGCAGCGCGCATCAATAGCTGCGAAGCACAGTGCACTTTAGCCGCCGGTCTGCCACTCCGTTACGGTGGTCAGACACGGCGTTGCCCGGGGGTCACGACGAGGACGTAAGCACTGTGGGGTGGACCCCCACCCCCAACCTAACCTTTTTTTTTTTTTTTTTTTTTTTTTCGCTGAGAAATGACATTACGCATCTCCGCTCGTCGGGGGACGAGGCGGAGTATGTGGGACTCCCTGCCAGAGTGGCAGTATACCCACTAAAACTCAGCGGTGTTCCCTCGGCGCCGTGATGGGAGGGTCATGGGAAACCGGCTCAGCCTTTACTTCCACGACCCTCCCGGCGCATGCCCGCCTAGCTGGCGGGCCCCGCGTGCCCCCCGAGCGGGAGCTGGGGGGCGACGGGAATGGCCGAGAACACCTGGCCATTCCCGTCCGACACTGGTGGAGGCGCGTGCGATGCAAGCGAGGGTGCCCCCGCACCCGTCGCCTGCTGGCCTCCACCTGGGAGGAGTCGGAGATGACCGTCATACAGACGTCTTCTCCGACCCCTCCTCCGCCTTCGGAGCGGCGCCGCGAGAGGGTCTTCCTCCCGCGCGCGCTCCGCCGCCTCCTTCTCGGACATGACGTGTTCGCAGAAGGAGGCGACTGCCGCCCAGGACCCCTCGTCCCTCAGCATGGCGTTGACCACGCCAGGGAGCGAGAGGTCCGTTCCGATCGCCGCCGTGAGACTGCGGCGCGGCTCGGACCACGACGGGCACACCGCGAGAGTGTGCTGCGCCGTGTCCTCCGCCGCGCCACAGCCGTGACACGACGGCGTCTCCTCCCGTCCGATCCGGTGCAGGTACGATCCGAAACAGCCGTGCCCGGACAGCACCTGCACCAGACGGAACGAGAGGAACCCGTGCCGCCGCTCGAGCCAGTCCCGCAGGACCGGCCCGAGCGCGTCGAGGGTTCGGCGGCCGAAGGCTGCGGTGGCGAGGTCCGCCGTCCAATGGACGACGATGGCGTCCCTCGCCTCCCGCCGGACGGCCTCCCGCTCTTCCGGGGCGGGGCGTTCTCCTCTCGCCCTCCGCCCCGCCGTCCATTCGTGCACTCTGGCGAGCACCCACGCCTCGAGCTCCCAAGGCGGGGTGCCGGCCAGAGCGCACGCCGCTGCACAGCCGACCGTGCGGTAGGCCCGCGCAACCCGCTGAGCAATGGCCCTCTGGGGCGCCCGCAACGCGGCGGCGTTCTCCCTCCGTCGGAGGGAGTCCTCCCAGATGGGGGCCCCGTACAGGGCCATGCTCTTCAGGATGCCGGCGTAGAGTTGCCGGCATCGTGCGCTGGGCCCCCCCAAATTGGGGAGAAGCCACGACAGCGCCCCCGCTGTCTTCAGCAGGCGCGCCGACAGCCCGCTAAAATGCGGGCCGAAGCGCCACCTGCTGTCGATCACGAGGCCCAGATATTTCATCTGGGCCTTGATCTCGATCCTGACGCCCTCCACGAAGATGTGGGCGTCAGGCGGGGGGCGCTGCCGAGGCCCGTGAAACCACACGGCCTCGGTCTTGTGCAGCGCCACCTTCAGACCTAGGCGGCGGATCCTCGCTGCGACCAAGGATCCGCCCGCCGAGGCCAGGTTGGCCGCCTCCCTGAAACTCTCCCCCCGGGCGGTGAGGAGAGTGTCGTCCGCGTAACAGATGACACTCGTGCCTCGGAGGAGAGTTCCCCGCAAGAGCCAATCGAAGCCGACGTTCCAGAGGAGAGGTCCTAAGACTGACCCCTGTGGAACGCCGGCCTCGGCGGGATATCGCCGGACCTGGCCAGTTCTGTCCACCAGGAGGATCGCCCGGTCCTCCAGGTAGCTGGCCAGCAGACTGCGCAGGTATCGAGGCACTCCGTGGAACCGGAGCGCCTCTAGGATGGTGGAGTGAGGAACAGAGTTGAAGGCGTTGGCGATGTCGAACGACACCGCCAACACTCCGTCCCCCGCCTCCATCGCCCCCTGCACCCGCCCCTTGAGGCAGGCCAGCGCGTCCACCGTCGAACGCTCAGCCCGAAAGCCGAACTGAGCGTCCGACAAGTCCGGCCCGACATCCCGCAGATGGCTCTTCACGCGAGCAGCTATTATCCCCTCGAACATCTTTCCGACCTCATCGAGGAGAACGATGGGCCGGTATGCCGAGGGGGAGTCTGCTGGGCGGCCCTCCTTACGGAGGAGGCACAGCTGCCCCTCCTTCCACGGTTTCGGGAACCTCCCAGACGCAAGGCATGCGCTGAAGAGGTCCCGAAACCGCTCCTCCATCAGAGTGGCGGCGATCGCCACCACCCTGGCGGGGACGCCGTCGGGTCCCGGAGCCGTCTTCTTGGCGCGGACGTGGAAAACCGCCGCGCCAAGTTCCGACTCCGTGACCGGAGGGGCCTCCTCTGCCTCCTCGTCCTCCAGCGGGGCTCCGCGCATCTCTGGCGGGGTGAAGCTGTCCCTGCGCGGGAACAGGGACCGAACCACCCCGTCCAGAAACGAGGGCTCCAGGGTCTCGGCAACCGGGGGGCCAAAGGGGCGCAGCTTGTTGCGCGCCGCCTTATATGGCCTCCCGTAGGGGTCGTTGTCGAGACCCTCCAGCAGCTCGGCTCTCGCCGAGTCTCTGGCGGCGGCGATGGCCCGATCCAGGACCAGCCTCGCCTCTGAGTACACCTCGTAGAGGTGGTCCTCGTCGGCCAGGTCCCGTCGACGCCGCCGTCGACTCCGCGTGTAGGCCCTCCTTGCCTCCACGCAAGCTGCTCGGAGCCCCGCCAGCTCCGCCGACCACCAGTACACGGCGCGTCCGTCTGGCGGCCGGCCAGACCGAGGCATGCTGGAGTTGCATACCTCGGTCAGAGACTGGCGCAGCTGCCCCGCTGCGGCGTCCACATCCAGGCCGGCTGTAGGCGGCGACAGCCAGTCCTGGATGAACGCCGCCTCCCCCGCTGCCTCCCTGTCCAGGCGGGTCAGGGCCCACCGCGGAAACGGCGATCGCCCCGAGAGGGGCCGCCTCCCGCCGGGGCCACCGGCGGAGATGTCGAACCGCACGTAGCGGTGGTCCGACATGGTCTCCACCGGGTCCACCCGCCAGTTCAGCACGCGCGCGGCCAACGCAGGGGTGGCGAAAGTGACGTCCACTATCGAGCCACCCTGCCGCCGCACGCATGTCTGGACGCTCCCCCTGTTCAAGAGGGAGAGTCCAGAGGAGGCTGCCCACATCTCGACCGCCCGCCCGCGGGCGTCGGTGGCCGGGTTGCCCCAGGTCACCGACTTGGCATTCAGGTCTCCCAGCACGGAGACCTGACGCGGAACCGCCCTGCCGACCACTGCGGCCAGGACTCCGAGAAAATTCTCAAAGTCCTGGAGAGGACGGTTTGGGGAGAAGTAGACGCCCACGAGCGCCACCTCTCCCCACGCGGCGGCCACGTATCCCGGTCCCCTCTCTAATAGCGAGAGGGGAGGGGAGTCCGTGGAAGACCGCGCCGCTAGTGCCACCGAGCCGTCCTCGTCACCCAGCCAGGTGCTGGGGATCGAGTACGGCTCGGCGACCACCGCTACGTTCACCAACCACTCGGCCATGACCTGCACTGCCAGGTCCTGGGCCGCTCTGCAGTGGTTGGTGTTCGCCTGGAGGATGTGGTAGTCGGAGCCCATTACTCCGACATCGCACGATCCTCCTCGGCTGCCGCCGCTGGAGCTGCAGCGGCGGCGACGACGGCAGCGGTGGTGGCGACAGGGCGAACCTGCGCCGGCACTATGCCTTTTTTGACGGGGGGCTTGCAGCCCCTGCCCGCCATCCTATGGTCCGCGGGGCGGCCGCTTGCGGCGCACGCCTTGCAGTGAGGCGTGGTAGCGCTGCAAGCGGCACTCTTGTGCCCCTCCTGTCCGCATCGGTAGCACGAGGCTCCCCAATCGGACTTGGAGGGACACGTAGCTCGGGTGTGGCCGAAGGCGCAGCACTTGAAGCAGCGCATAGGCTGGTCTTCAAGCGCTCGGACCACAGCCGAGCTGAGCCCCACGAGCAGCCGTCCCTTGGTCGCAGCAAGGACGGCCGCAGCCGCGGCAACAGGGCACTCGACGCGGACGATGCCCATGCCGCGGCGACCAACCCCGATGGCTCCGGCCCTCAATGCGGCAGCGACGCAGCCTCCAGCCGTGGCGACAGCCGCCACCACATCCTCCTTGGTGACCGAGTCGTCCAGCTCGGTCACCTCCAGGGATGCGGTCTTGACGGGCTTGACGACCGTCGCCACATCCGCGATGACCTCTTGCAACTTTGTTGCGAAGAGGTCCGCGTTAGCGCCGCGCTTCTCCCCCGAAAACTCGAAGATTCGAGCTCCGGCCTGGGTTCGGCGGCACGTAATGCCGCCGATCCCCAGCCGGGAGGGATCAGCATTCGTACGAGCCCGTCTTAGGACGGACTCGTACGTCTCGCCGCGCTCCGCGGCCTCCGGGGTGATGGTCACCACGACGGCCGCGGTTTTGGGAGGAATTAACTTCCTCCCGCCGGCTTTGGCTGGAGCCGCTTTCGCTGCCGCTGCAGGCGCAGTCGCAGCAGGCTTGGGGGCCGCCTTTCCCCCTGCCTTCTTCCTTCCCCTCCTGACCACTTCCGACCACGACATGTTGGCCGGGGTGGTGGAGGGAAGGAGGACGTCCTCCGCCTGCGAGGTCTGGGGGGCTGCTGCTGGAGGAGCAGCCGACGCAGCCGCCCCAGACGCACCCTCCGTGCCCGTGGTGGCGGGGGTTTGAGGAGCCGCCTTGCTCCTCTTGCCCTTCCCCTTGCCCTTGGAGGGCTTCTGGGCCTGGGGCTGCGCCCCCGATGCCGGGCCTGCCACAGGCGCAGGTTCCGGCTCCCGCGGTGGCGGCTTATCCGCCGCTAGCGGCGGGCGAAGCCGCCTTTCCGGCAAGAGCCGGTCCTCAATGCCTGCGAAACAGGCTCTGGTGAAGGCCCTCTCCTCCAATATAACCTTTCGGAATAATTCCTCAAGGTTAGTAGGGGAGGAGGAGCCTCCTACCACCGGCACCGGGGCAGGCTGGGCAGGCTGGGCAGGCTGGGCAGGCCGAGCCGTGGCCTCAGCCAGCTTCTGGTGAAGCTGGCTGACCTCCGCCTGCAGGCGATCCACCCTCGCCTGCAGCTGCCGCGTCTCGTCGCTGGCCGTCCGCCGCACCAGCTCCAGGACAATGCCGTGCATGCTGGCTGCACGGCATTTGAGGGCCTTCTGGAAGGTCCCCTTCAAGTTGGACGACTTGGAGGCGACCTCCAGAACTTCCTCCTTGTCCTGGAGCGCCATGCGCTCCAGCTCCGCCAGGGAGTGGTCGGCGTACAGCACGGTGGACGTGCCGTAGCCAGCCCTCGACCTGGCGGCCCGCGCCTGCTGCTCCTTCGCAGCGACCCGCTCCTCCAGGTCCTGCTGGAGCTGCTCCCTCCTCGCCAGGCCCAACTGACGCTCGGCGTCCACCAGGCCCACATCGTGAGTGGGAGCCGGAGCAGAAGTCGAAGCCCTTTTAGACTTCGGCTTCTTCCCCGACTTGCCCACCGATCCGGAGGAGCCCCCGGACCCGAGCCTCAGGTAGGCCCGCTTCCGATTGAGCCGGTCCGTCTCGGCCGCCGACGTGTCGACGACGGAGCTGTCGGAGTCCGACACCAACTCCGGCGCGCCGAACAAGCTGGCCGCAGACGGTGCGCGGTCAGCCTCCGACGCCGAAGCGTCGCCGGCGGGGCCCTGAGAAGGGCCGTTTGAATCGCCCTGGGAGGGGCGACGGGTTAAAAATCGCCCGGAGGCGTCGCGAGGTAACTTTTTAGGCATCTTAAACGCAGCGCGCATCTATAGCTGCGAGTCACAGCGCACTTTAGCCGCCGGTCTGCCACTCCGTTACGGTGGTCAGACACGGCGTTGCCCAGGGGTCACGACGGGGACGTATGCGCTGTGGGGGGACCCCCCCCCCCCCCCAACCTAACCTAACCTAACCTAACCTAACCTAACCTAACCTAACCTAACCTAACCTAACCTAACCTAACCTAACCCAGTAACCGACTTACACTCGCACGTACAACATCTGCTCCGCGTAAAAAATTCACTAAAAATAGACGCGTTGAGTTACGTACGCGGAAACGGTACCAGTGGAATTGTGCAGTTACCGAACACCAGGAAACGTGTGGGCAAGTGTCTACCTCCACGGGTCGAAGAGCAGGACCTTCGCAAAGTCTACAGCGAATAAGTCACCACAGGTCAGTGGAGCCGTCTTACCTACAATACACCGAAGAGTCGCGGCAGAGCCCTATCCAACAACACCAGGACCAGGAAAATCGGAGTAGCGGTTTGGGATTTATTAAGGTGCGAAAGTACGCCAAAAACACGTGGTTTCAGTGAAAATAACCTCACTTTTAGCACCACGTGCATTCAAACCACGAGGCGAGACATACAACCAGCGATCCCAGCCCTCACTGGAGACTCCGAAGCCGGCCGAGGAATCTGTCTGCAGACCAGCCATCAGTGTGACGACTTCACGACTCATCGCGAGGTAAGCCCCGAGGGAACTCCTAAACCCTTCATCCCACCCCCCCCGAGCTTGGGCTCATCCGACTCGGGACTCCAAGACCCTTCCAAAGACACCCTTCACCACCAACCCCCCCCCCCCCCCCCGTCAATCTACCCCCCCCCCCCCTCTGCTAGTTATACTAACCCCGCTCCCCGCTTCCCATATACCCTTCTGATACCCGCGCAAGGCTACCCCTCCCCCTCACCCCTCCTCCGCCCCGCGCTCATTACCCCCCCTCCCTTATTTAACCTCACTCCCTACCCTTCTGGTCTCTGTACGAGACCCCCCACCCAACCCCTCCCTCACCCCCCTCTATAGTCTCCCTACGAGACCTCCCCCCCCCCAACCCCCCTCCCTCACCCCCCTCTATAGTCTCCCCACGAGACCTCCCCCCCCCCCCAACCCCCCTCCCTCACCCCCCTCTATAGTCTCCCCACGAGACCTTCCCCCCCCCCCTCACCCCCCTCTCGGCTACCTCACCCCCCCGCGGTCTATCTTCGTACCCCGTGGACCTAGGAAGTCGAGATTGGGCTCATTTGAAAGGGCGCAAAACACTCTTCAATTTGGCCCCAACGGAACCCTGACTTTCACAGCCCACACCAACATCTCATCCGGTTACGCCCGAAAGTTCTACTGGAACCACTACCAGCGTGCACACAGGACTCAGACCATCCGAGTCCCGAGCAGTTTTCGGACTCCTCACGGACAGCAGCAGCAGAACATCAGCGCATCATCCACCATCATCCGTGAGTCCATCTACATATAAAAAAAAAAAAAAAAAAAAAAAAAAAAAAAAAAAAAAAAAAAAAAAAAAAAATTGTAGTAAATATCACATTCAAGTAATATTAAGTCTAATTTAGTTTTAAACTAACCCTAACCAAACTTAACCTTATAACATAATATAACCCTAACCCAACGTAACCTTAACCTTAACTAACTTTAACCCAACATAACCTCAACCTTACCTAACCCTAACCCACTATATTCAAATATAATCCTAACCTACAACATTAACATAACTCTAACAGTCTAAAATACCCAATCCACAACATCTCCAAAAACAAAAATGGCATCAAACCAGTCCACAACATCTCGGAAAATGACCACGGAAGCCGTAAAGGCCCCGAAATCCCTTAGGGAAAAAGTGCTCAAGAACACGGCAAAATCTGTGGTCTCGGAGAAGTCGGCCCACCCGCCGCAGAGGCCTCAGGCGCCGAGGGCAGCGTCGGAACCGGATGTCACGAGCATCACGCCGCCGCTGCCTTCGGCGCCTGGGGCGTCTCAGACGGAGGACCGGAGGAGAATCTCCGAAATCGTAATCAACTGGGAGCAGTGTGACATCTCCCCCCCCCAACAGATCATCTCGGACGAGGAAAGCTCGGTGGCCTCCTCAGTAAGCCAAACTGAGAGTGGGCGACCGAGCCTTCTCTACCGAACCCCAAGGAGGGGCACAGGGGTGGAGATGGACCTGGCCACCAGGGAGGCCAACACTCTACTCCAGAAGGGCAAGGATGCACTGGAACAAGCGGGTAACATGAAAAGGGAGTGTAAGGCCACAGCCCATGAGTGCCTACAGGGCCTGTACGAGACGGCCCTGTCACTGGCAGACTCGAGGGCGCGCCATAAGTTCAACCTCGAGAAGGAGCGCTCTCGACACGCAAAAGAGCTTTTGCGGGTCGAGAGAGCTCACACTCGAGAGTTAATGGCGCTAAAGGTGGACCTCTCCCTCATGCGGACTGACGTGACGGACACCAAAAAAGAGGCAAAAGGGATCCGGGAATGGCTCGGGCATGAGACCCTTGAAGCCTTCAAGGGCATCAAGGAGGTTAAAGACGAGGTTACATCGGCGAGCCACAAAAACCTAAAGGAGCATGAGAGGACGAGGCAGGAAAGTGTAAGAGCCCCCGGGGATACCCAGAGGGATACAACGGGAGCTAGTTTGTCACGCCTCGACAAAAACATGACCAGCATTTCAAACCAGCTGGACGTGCTCCGGCAGGCCCTAGAGAGGCTCAAAGAGGACCTCGCCCGGCCAAGAAACACCGAGACGGACCCGAGTAGCCAGGACACGTCAGACCTGCTGAAAACCACCAAATTCGAAGAGGAGGTTGAAAAACTGAAGCACCAACTTCAGGCCATTGCCAACAGGCCTGTACCATCCCCTCCACCACCACACCCACCCATAAACATTACACAACATCTAAAACCCATTTCCGAGAGGCTGGAGATTGTCTCGGCGGACCTCCGTGAGCTGCGCGACAAAGAGCCTCCAATCCTGGCGCCTCCGGCGTTAAATCTGGAAGCGGAACTCGCAGTCGGGGAGGTCAAGAAGACACTCCAACACATACAGAAGGGGGTGGAGGACCTGAGCAAAGCGGATAGACCGCCTCAACATCAGCAGGGGCCCAAAACCTTTGCTCAGGTCGCTAGTACACCCAAGCCCCCCAAACCAGCACTGACACAACCAAACCACACCCTGATCGTCTCGTCGACGGACCCCCAGCACACAGGGGACAACGTGATCGAGAGGATCAGGACCGCACTGGATCTGAAAACGAGCGGAGCCCGGGTCGACGCGGTCCGTAAGGCCCGCAACCAAAAAGTGGTCCTCAGGTGCGCCAGCAAGGGCGACCTGAAAAAGGTCAAGGACCAAATGGAGTTGAACCCAGGGCTCAAGGTCCAGGAGCCGAGACCCCAAAACCCGTTGGTGTGCATCAGAGGTGTGCTGTCCAGCTACAGCGACGGGGAGATCGTAGACCTCCTAAAAGCGCAGAACCAACATCTTCTGCAAAACGTCGCTGTGGAAGGACAGTTCATTAAGATGCGGTACAGGAAGCGCGCCAGAAACCCGCACGAATGCCATCCCGTTCTGGAGCTCTCCCCGGAGCTCTGGAAGTCCTTCACCGCGGTGAAAAAGGTACACCTGGGCATCCAGAGATGCTCGATTGAGGACCAGTCCCCTCTTGTGCAGTGCACCAAGTGCCTCGCATATGGTCACAATAAGGCCATATGCAAGGCCGCGAAAGAAGTCTGCGGATACTGCAGCGGTGCACATAACATCAGGGACTGCCTCACTCGGGTGGACGGCAAACAGCCCACATGCGCCAACTGCAAGTTGGCCCACGGGAAGGACGGCGACCTGGCACACACAGCGTTCAGCGCAGACTGTCAGGAACGCCAAAAGTGGGATGGCATAGCAAGATCCCGCGTTTCTTATTGCTGAAGGCACCCTCAACACACCAACCAACCAACTGGTCACCCCCGGAATCGCTCCAAGACCGACAGCAAGATTGCGCTTCATCCAGGTAAATCTTCAGCGCTCCAAGCTGGCCACGGAAGAACTCCACTTGGCGGCTCGGGCTAGGGGAATTTCAGTAGCACTTGTTCAAGAACCCTACGTAGGAAGAACAGGTGTGATGAAACAAAGTCCCGGCACACAAGTCATCCAGTGCAGCCTCAACCGTCAAAAACCAGTAAAAGCAGCGATCGTCGTCTTCGGCAACAACCTGGAGGTCATCCATGACCCTCAGCTTGTGACTGAGAACGTCGCCGCTGTTTTGCTGAAAGTGGGTCAGCTCAGCTTTGGGGTGCTATCGGTCTATTTCGAGGGGGACCAGGACATCGAACCATACCTCTCGGAAACACAACACACATCACAACAACTCAAAACACAAAACATCCTGGTGGGAGGAGATGTAAACGCCTGGAGCCAGTGGTGGGGAAGTGTCTCCGAAAACCATCGCGGGGCGGCGTACAGCTCTTTCCTCAATGAACGGGATCTCCACATTCTGAATACAGGCCAAACACCAACTTTCGAGACGTACAGAGGAGACAGGTGGTGTACGAGTGTCGTTGACGTGACTGCGTGCAGTACGTCGCTGTTGGGTAAGATCGAGGAGTGGCGAGTGGAAAGAAGCTTGACAACTTCAGACCACAACGCAATAACCTTCTCGATGCGCCTAGAAAAGGCCTTGGAACCCCTAAGGCCAATCTCGACGCGCATCTACAACACTAAGAAGGCAAAGTGGTCTGACTTCAACTCCCACTTCAAGACAAGCCTAGCGGACACCAACATCACCAAAGTCAGAGTCTCGGAAGTTACAAACCCTGAAGAATTGGAGAACATCATCACGATGTACACCGAAAACATCCACCGTTCATGCGAGGAAACGATCCCAAGACTGGGGTCGCCTAAACACGACGTTAAGCCGCCGTGGTGGACGCCTTCTCTGGATCGGCTCAAAAAAGATGCCATGAGAAAGAAGAGAAGGATCCGGAACGCGGCCGCCAGTCGGAGACACTTCACCATCCAGGAGTACGTACAGGCAAAACAAACATACACCACAGCAGCAGCGGAGGCAGCCACAGCCAACTGGAAGGAGTTCTGCTCGAAGCAGGACCGAGAGAGCATGTGGGACGGCATCTACAGGGTACTAAGGAAGACAGCCAGAAGACAGGACGATGCGCTCCTGAGAAACACCGCAGGCGAGACGCTCAGTCCAGAGCAATCCGCGGATCTTCTGGCAAAAACCTTCTACCCAGACGACTCAACGGATGCCGAACAGCCATACCACAGAGAGCTCAGGAGGTTAGCGGAGGAGAAGCACCCGCAAGGACTGTCTGCCGATGATCCGCCCTTCACAACCGCGGAGCTGGAAATGGTTCTCCAGAACCAAAATCCGAAGAAAGCTCCCGGTCCCGACGGATTAACGGCGGACATCTGCACAGCGGCAATAAACTGCGATAGGGAAGCGTTCTTGGCGATGGCCAATAGATGCCTATCGCTGTCACACTTCCCGAGGCAGTGGAAGGTCGCCCACGTGTGCATCCTCCGCAAACCTGGAAAAGACGACTACACCAGCCCAAAGTCGTACAGACCAATAGGTCTGCTCTCGGTCCTGGGGAAAATCGTGGAGAAACTCCTAGTGGGCAGACTCCAGTGGCACTTCCTCCCAACACTTAACACAAATCAATACGGGTTTATGCCGCAGCGTGGAACCGAGGACGCCCTCTATGCCTTAATGGGCCACTTACGAGCCGAAATCAAAGCCAAAAAGATCGTGCTTTTGATATCATTGGACATAGAGGGGGCCTTCGACAACGCGTGGTGGCCAGCACTGAAGAGGCAAATGATCACGAAGAACTGCCCCAAAAACATTTACTCTCTCGTCACCTCATACCTGGAAGACCGCAACATCAGGGTCAACTACGCCAGAGCGTCTAGTGAGAAGGGTACAACGAAAGGATGCGTCCAGGGCTCAATTGCCGGACCGACGTTTTGGAACCTTATCCTAGACTCGCTCTTACACAAAATGGCAAGTATGGGGGTATATTGTCAAGCATTCGCAGACGACGTCGTCTTGGTCTTCTCGGACTTAACAACCGGTCCCCTGCAGCAATCAGCCAATCACACGCTAGACAAAGTATCGGAATGGGGCGTCCAAAATAAGCTACGTTTCGCCGCGCACAAGACCAACGCGATGGTGTTAACGAGGAAGCTTAAGTACGACGTTCCGGTACTCTACATGTCGGGCACACGGCTGAACCTGGTCCAAGAGGTTAAGCTGCTAGGTCTCACAATAGACTCTAAACTCACCTTCAACGCGCACGTGGCTGCGACCTGTAAAAAGGCCGCAGACATCTACAAGCAGTTGGCATGCGCGGCGCGGGTGACTTGGGGTCTCAACGGAGAGATCATCAGGACGATATATGTATCGGTGATAGAGCCTATCGTGATGTATGCGGCGAGCGCGTGGGCCCCTGCGGCTGAGAAACTGATGACAAGGAATCAGTTTGACTCACTGCAGAGGGGTTTCGCGCAGAAGATCTGCAAAGCGTACCGCACGGTGTCTCTGTCATCGGCACTTATTCTGTCAGGACAACTCCCCCTAGATCTCCGGGTACTAGAGGCCGCCGCCCTGTTCAAGATCAAAAAGGGCCACTCCCGAGAGTTCATACCGCCGGGTCGAGAGCTGGAGCGCAACGTGCGCTACACGGAAAACCCCCATCCAGCACTACTCACAACAACAGAGTATGCGTGCCTGGAGGACTTGACTCCCGAAACCCTGGAAACCCATCAAGTAATCGGTCCCCAAATCTACACCGATGGCAGCAAGATAGAGGGGAAAGTCGGAGCTGCCCTAACTTGGTGGGAAAACGGGAAGGAGTCAAAGTTCAGCACATTCGGCCTGGAGCCTCACAACACTGTCTTCCAATCTGAAATGTACGCACTCTTTAGAGCTGTCAGGATGGCAAGAGAATCCAGGGCGGCTTCCGTAAGCATTCTAAGTGACTCAAGGTCGTCACTTGACCTGCTGAGGAGGCCGTCCGTCACTCACCACCTGGCACTCCAAATCAAGAGGAGCGTCCGAGAAATCAGAGAGGAGGGCAGAGAGGTGAGACTCTTCTGGCTCAAGGCTCACGCGGGAACTGCCGGGAACGAGAGAGCGGACGAGCTGGCCAAGGAGGCAGCCCTACACACAGAGACAGCCGACTACAACAGGGTCCCCGTATCGTTCGTGAGGAGGAAGATACGGGAGGGGACTATAGAAAAGTGGCAAGCGCGGTACGAGTCCTCTAGCACGGGAGCGGTTACAAAAGTGTTCTTCCCAAACGTCCTTGCGGCGAAAAGAACACTCAGAGACGCAGTTCTCACACCGGTCCATGTGCAGGTCCTCACAGGACATGGAGGATTCTCAGCGTACCTCCACAGATTCCATCTCAAAGATAGTCCCTCATGCGTCTGCGATCCCAGCTGCGAAGAGACAGTCTGGCACTTGCTCTTCGAATGCCCAAGATTCTGTCAAGAAAGAATGGAGATGGAGGTGAAACTTGAAACCCCACTTAGCCAGTCCACACTCCACACCATCATGGGGAGACTGGCTACCAGGGCTCCATTTCTGGCATTCGCGAGCAAAGTCGCCACAACAGCAGCGGCGGCCAATAAAACGGACGCAACCCTGCGTAGTCGACCTTCCACACGAACACACACCACAATAACAACATCCACACCGACGACTACACTAACAACAACAACAACCACACCAATGACCACACAAACATCAACAATCACACCAATTACTACTCAAACCACAACACGCACGACATCAACTGACCCACAAACCTCACACACTAACACCACCCAACAACAAGTGCCAGCGGCAGCAATAGTAGCAGTGGGAGCCAGCCTGCAACCAGCCCCTACAACCATGTCCGTCACACAATTCCTGGCATGCGGAGGAGACGGGGTGGTTCCAGGTATCAGACTTCGCGGCGTTGCCCTGTTCATGAACAGGGACCAGGAGAAGTTGGGCATAGGCTTCTGCATCGGCTTCAGTCGAGCTGCGGCCCGAATACCCATCTCGCCAGGCCTCGCCGCCTTGATCAACGGAAGTACCACCAAGACGAGCATCAAAGGCAGCAAGTACGCTGCACTGCCCCAGGTGGAAGTGGCCTCTCACCGATGCCGTCTAGTGCGGTTCAAAGGAAAGACGATCGCACTATTCGAGTGGGGAGAGACCACTCCATTTGCTCAGGCGAGCTCATTGCTTCAGAGGATCAGGGAGGCAGGGGAGTACACGGCAGCAACAGCCCGAACCATTAGTGTGGACGCAATGACGGTGGGAGGAGAGAGAGGAGACGTCGCAGACCGCTTCGGCTGTCTAAAAGCCTCGGAACATCACGAGGTAGTTGTCTACGAGGACCGAGGGGAAACTTTAAGCTTTCTCAAAGCCCCCAGACAACAAACAGCCAGCGCGACGAGCCCCAATACAAACCCCACCACCACTCTAAGCGGTTCGGAGAGGGCCCAGCAAAAGGCGGCAGCCGAAAAAGCTGCAAAGGAGCAGAGCACCACCACAAGCCCAGAGCACCGGGCCCAGTCGAGGAGTCGCCTGAGAGCCTTCGGCACTTTCCTCAGCGCACTGCTCCCAGGCACCAGCCGAGCATCGCAACAAGAGAAGGCAACACAGCGGTTCCTCAAAAAGACTCCACAGGAACCAACCCCACAGAAGCCTAAGCCTACAAGAGCTGACAAAGGGCAAGTCAGCCCGCCGTCCCTCGCAGAGAGGTCTGGTATCACGGACCACGTACGGAGCGCGTTCCTTGAGTACGTAGCGATCGTGAGAGCGACCAGGGAGGTCAATCTCATGACATGCAAGAAGATCCTACAGACCTTCCATAGAAATTCAGAAGGTCTGCTAAGGGTACTACTCAAGGAATCGGAGGCAGCTGTGTACGACAACGTCACATCTCAAGTCATCACGGGGGAAATGACGGGGTCGTACATGGTAGCCTACAGCGCGGGGAGTGGTTTTGTGGCCCTGGACACAGAGGAAACGGAGCGCTCAGGCAAACTCAAATTCCAAGTACCAAATGACGACCCGATAGTGGTTACCGCCAAATGTACCAAAATCATGCCGGACGACAAGATCCTTGAAATGGCACAGACCATTTTGGGGAGCTCGGACGTTCTGGCATCGCAGGAAAGTTGGGCGGTACCCAATATCAGGTGGGTAAATGGGGTTCCGGGGTGTGGCAAGACAACGTGGGTGGTTAAAAACTTCGATGAGGAGAAGGACGTCATAGCGACCACGACAACTGAAGCTGCCAAAGATCTCAGGGAGAAGCTTGCGCGCCGCTTGGGAGATCGAGTCAAGACAAAGGTGCGCACTATGGCCTCAATACTAGCAAACGGGTTCCGACAGCAAGAGAGGTGCTACCGGCTCACGGTAGACGAGGCTCTAATGAACCACTTTGGGGCTATAGTTATGGCAGTAAAGTTGTCTGGGGCGAGCGAGATTGTCCTCATCGGAGACGTAAACCAGCTTCCGTTTTTGGACAGACAGAACCTATTTCCATTAAGGTATACCCGTCCAGACTCGGTGGCTGGCATCACCCAGGAGTTGTTGTGCACACACCGCAATCCGATGGACGTAGCGCTTGCACTGAGCGAGATATACTCCGGTATATACTCCTCTAAGTTGTCGCTGTCGCGGGTCCACTCCCTGAGGGTGACAGGTTACACGGGAGCGCAAATACCCAGTACCGCCCAAAATACCCTATTCCTGGTTCATACACAAGAGGAGAAATCTTCTCTCATCAGCCAGGGATACGGGTCCGGCGAAGGGTCGCGCACCCTGACCATACACGAAGCTCAGGGGTTGACCTACGACAGCGTCATCATCATTAACACCAAGTCCAGGAGGCTCCAAATCCACGAAAGCATCTCCCACGCGGTAGTGGCGGTGTCGAGACATACGGTCAGTTGCGTCTATTACACCGACGACGCCGACGACGCCACGGGCCGTTTTGCCAGGAAAGCGATGGGTGCGCCGACTAAAATGGTCATCGAGTACAACCTGAAGATGGCCATGCAGCACCGAGACGCAGCAGTCGTGGAGGGCCTGATGGGGCTAGCGAAGTCCGCGGTCATTAGACCCCAGTAAAACACCACCCAAAATGTCCCTAACCCATATCCAAACTGACACCCTAACCCAAGAGATACCTCATCCAATACTAACAAAAATCAACAATGTATAGTGTGTAAAATGTAAAAAAAAAAAAAAAAAAAAAAATGTAATAAAAGTTGTAATAGTATATAAGATATTAAACCAAGTAAAAAATGTAATAAGAAATTAAGAAAAATCTAACCTAACCTAACCTAAACAATACTAACAACAATTTTAAGAATATAATGTAAAATTAAATGTATAATAAAAAGTTGTAATAGTAAATAAGGGGAAAAAAAAAAAAAAAAAAAAAAAAAAAAAAAAAAAAAAAAAAAAAAAAAAAAAAAAATTATATATACATATTTATAAGCATATAGATGGACTCACGTAGATTCTAAGATACCATAAAACAGCATGTAAACAAAAATTGTCCGAGGCAGGAGTAAAAAAACTGCCACCAACTTAAAATAATTTAATAAATGTAATAAAAAAGGGCGCGGACCGCCATGTCCGCGGTAATAATTATTTATAAAAAAAAAAAAAAAAAAAAAAAAACCTAACCTAACCTAACCTAACCTAACCTAACCTAACCTAACCTAACCTAACCTAACCTAACCTAACCTAACCTAACCTTTTTTTTTTTTTTTTTTTTTTTTTTTTTTTTTTTTTTTTTTTTTTTTTTTTTGTCGCTGAGAAATGACATTACGCATCTCCGCTCGTCGGGGGACGAGACGGAGTATGTGGGACTCCCTGCCAGAGTGGCAGTATACCCACTAAAACTCAGCGGTGTTCCCTCGTCGCCGTGATGGGAGGGTCATGGGAAACCGGCTCAGCCTTTACTTCCACGACCCTCCCGGCGCATGCCCGCCTACCTGGCGGGCCCCGCGTGCCCCCCGAGCGAGAGCTGGGGGGCGACGGGAATGGCCGGGAACACCTGGCCATTCCCGTCCGACACTGGTGGAGGCGCGTGCGATGCAAGCGAGGGTGCCCCCGCACCCGTCGCCTGCTGGCCTCCACCTGGGAGGAGTCGGAGATGACCGTCATACTGACGTCTTCTCCGACCCCTCCTCCGCCTTCGGAGCGGCGCCGCGAGAGGGTCTTCCTCCCGCGCGCGCTCCGCCGCCTCCTTTTCGGACATGACGTGTTCGCAGAAGGAGGCGACTGCCGCCCAGGACCCCTCGTCCCTCAGCATGGCGTTGACCACGCCGGGGAGCGAGAGGTCCGTTCCGATCGCCGCCGTGAGACTGCGGCGCGGCTCGGACCACGACGGGCACACCGCGAGAGTGTGCTGCGCCGTGTCCTCCGCCGCGCCACAGCCGTGACACGACGGCGTCTCCTCCCGTCCGATCCGGTGCAGGTACGATCCGAAACAGCCGTGCCCGGACAGCACCTGCACCAGACGGAACGAGAGGAACCCGTGCCGGCGCTCGAGCCAGTCCCGCAGGACCGGCCCGAGCGCGTCGAGGGTTCGGCGGCCGAAGGCTGCGGTGGCGAGGTCCGCCGTCCAATGGACGACGGTGGCATCCCTCGCCTCCCGCCGGACGGCCTCCCGCTCTTCCGGGGCGGGGCGTTCTCCTCTCGCCCTCCGCCCCGCCGTCCATTCGTGCACTCTGGCGAGCACCCACGCCTCGAGCTCCCAAGGCGGGGTGCCGGCCAGAGCGCACGCCGCTGCACAGCCGACCGTGCGGTAGGCCCGCGCAACCCGCTGAGCAATGGCCCTCTGGGGCGCCCGCAACGCGGCGGCGTTCTCCCTCCTTCGGAGGGAGTCCTCCCAGATAGGGGCCCCGTACAGGGCCATGCTCTTCAGGATGCCGGCGTAGAGTTGCCGGCATCGTGCGCTGGGCCCCCCCAAACCTAACCTAACCTAACCTAACCTAACCTAACCTAACCTAACCTAACCTAACCTAACCTAACCTAACCTAACCTAACCTAACCTTTTTTTTTTTTTTTTTTGTCGCTGAGAAATGACATTACGCATCTCCGCTCGTCGGGGGACGAGACGGAGTATGTGGGACTCCCTGCCAGAGTGGCAGTATACCCACTAAAACTCAGCGGTGTTCCCTCGGCGCCGTGATGGGAGGGTCATGGGAAACCGGCTCAGCCTTTACTTCCACGACCCTCCCGGCGCATGCCCGCCTAGCTGGCGGGCCCCGCGTGCCCCCCGAGCGGGAGCTGGGGGGCGACGGGAATGGCCGAGAACACCTGGCCATTCCCGTCCGACACTGGTGGAGGCGCGTGCGATGCAAGCGAGGGTGCCCCCGCACCCGTCGCCTGCTGCCCTCCACCTGGGAGGAGTCGGAGATGACCGTCATACTGACGTCTTCTTCGACCCCTCCTCCGCCTTCGGAGCGGCGCCGCGAGAGGGTCTTCCTCCCGCGCGCGCTCCGCCGCCTCCTTCTGGGACATGACGTGTTCGCAGAAGGAGGCGACTGCCGCCCAGGACCCCTCGTCCCCCAGCATGGCGTTGACCACGCCGGGGAGCGAGAGGTCCGTTCCGATCGCCGCCGTGAGACTGCGGCGCGGCTCGGACCACGACGGGCACACCGCGAGAGTGTGCTGCGCCGTGTCCTCCGCCGCGCCACAGTCGTGACACGACGGCGTCTCCTCCCGTCCGATCCGGTGCAGGTACGATCCGAAACAGCCGTGCCCGGACAGCACCTGCACCAGACGGAACGAGAGGAACCCGTGCCGGCGCTCGAGCCAGTCCCGCAGGACCGGCCCGAGCGCGTCGAGGGTTCGGCGGCCGAAGGCTGCGGTGGCGAGGTCCGCCGTCCAATGGACGACGATGGCGTCCCTCGCCTCCCGCCGGACGGCCTCCCGCTCTTCCGGGGCGGGGCGTTCTCCTCTCGCCCTCCGCCCCGCCGTCCATTCGTGCACTCTGGCGAGCACCCACGCCTCGAGCTCCCAAGGCGGGGTGCCGGCCAGAGCGCACGCCGCTGCACAGCCGACCGTGCGGTAGGCCCGCGCAACCCGCTGAGCAATGGCCCTCTGGGGCGCCCGCAACGCGGCGGCGTTCTCTCTCCGTCGGAGGGAGTCCTCCCAGATGGGGGCCCCGTACAGGGCCATGCTCTTCAGGATGCCGGCGTAGAGTTGCCGGCATCGTGCGCTGGGCCCCCCCAAATTGGGGAGAAGCCACGACAGCGCCCCCGCTGTCTTCAGCAGGCGCGCCGACAGCCCGCTAAAATGCGGGCCAAAGCGCCACCTGCTGTCGATCACGAGGCCCAGATATTTCATCTGGGCCTTGATCTCGATCCTGACGCCCTCCACGAAGATGTGGGCGTCAGGCGGGGGGCGCTGCCGAGGCCCGTGGAACCACACGGCCTCGGTCTTGTGCAGCGCCACCTTCAGACCTAGGCGGCGGATCCTCGCTGCGACCAAGGATCCGCCCGCCGAGGCCAGGTTGGCCGCCTCCCTGAAACTCTCCCCCCGGGCGGTGAGGAGAGTGTCGTCCGCGTAACAGATGACACTCGTGCCTCGGAGGAGAGTTCCCCGCAAGAGCCAATCGAAGCCGACGTTCCAGAGGAGAGGTCCTAAGACTGACCCCTGCGGAACGCCGGCCTCGGCGGGATATCGCCGGACCTGGCCAGTTCTGTCCACCAGGAGGATCGCCCGGTCCTCCAGGTAGCTGGCCAGCAGACTGCGCAGGTATCGAGGCACTCCGTGGAACCGGAGCGCCTCTAGGATGGTGGAGTGAGGAACAGAGTTGAAGGCGTTGGCGATGTCGAACGACACCGCCAACACTCCGTCCCCCGCCTCCATCGCCCCCTGCACCTGCCCCTTGAGGCAGGCCAGCGCGTCCACCGTCGAACGCTCAGCCCGAAAGCCGAACTGAGCGTCCGACAAGTCCGGCCCGACATCCCGCAGATGGCTCTTCACGCGAGCAGCTATTATCCCCTCGAACATTTTACCGACCTCATCGAGGAGAACGATGGGCCGGTATGCCGAGGGGGAGTCTGCTGGGCGGCCCTCCTTGCGAAGGAGGCACAGCTGCCCCTCCTTCCACGGTTTCGGGAACCTCCCAGACGCAAGGCATGCGCTGAAGAGGTCCCGAAACCGCTCCTCCATCAGAGTGGCGGCGATCGCCACCACCCTGGCGGGGACGCCGTCGGGTCCCGGAGCCGTCTTCTTGGCGCGGACGTGGAAAACCGCCGCGCCAAGTTCCGACTCCGTGACCGGAGGGGCCTCCTCTGCCTCCTCGTCCTCCAGCGGGGCTCCGCGCATCTCTGGCGGGGTGAAGCTGTCCCTGCGCGGGAACAGGGACCGAACCACCCCGTCCAGAAACGAGGGCTCCAGGGTCTCGGCAACCGGGGGGCCAAAGGGGCGCAGCTTGTTGCGCGCCGCCTTATATGGCCTCCCGTAGGGGTCGTTGTCGAGACCCTCCAGCAGCTCGGCTCTCGCCGAGTCTCTGGCGGCGGCGATGGCCCGATCGAGGACCAGCCTCGCCTCCGAGTACACCTCGTAGAGGTGGTCCTCGTCGGCCAGGTCCCGTCGACGCCGCCGTCGACTCCGCGTGTAGGCCCTCCTTGCCTCCACGCAAGCTGCTCGGAGCCCCGCCAGCTCCGCCGACCACCAGTACACGGCGCGTCCGTCTGGCGGCCGGCCAGACCGAGGCATGCTGGAGTTGCATACCTCGGTCAGAGACTGGCGCAGCTGCCCCGCTGCGGCGTCCACATCCAGGCCGGCTGTAGGCGGCGACAGCCAGTCCTGGATGAACGCCGCCTCCCCCGCTGCCTCCCTGTCCAGGCGGGTCAGGGCCCACCGCGGAAACGGCGATCGCCCCGAGAGGGGCCGCCTCCCGCCGGGGCCACCGGCGGAGATGTCGAACCGCACGTAGCGGTGGTCCGACATGGTCTCCACCGGGTCCACCCGCCAGTTCAGCACGCGCGCGGCCAACGCAGGGGTGGCGAAAGTGACGTCCACTATCGAGCCACCCTGCCGCCGCACGCATGTCTGGACGCTCCCCCTGTTCAAGAGGGAGAGTCCAGAGGAGGCTGCCCACATCTCGACCGCCCGCCCGCGGGCGTCGGTGGCCGGGTTGCCCCAGGTCACCGACTTGGCATTCAGGTCTCCCAGCACGGAGACCTGACGCGGAACCGCCCTGCCGACCACTGCGGCCAGGACTCCGAGAAAATTCTCAAAGTCCTGGAGAGGACGGTTTGGGGAGAAGTAGACGCCCACGAGCGCCACCTCTCCCCACGCGGCGGCCACGTATCCCGGTCCCCTCTCTAATAGCGAGAGGGGAGGGGAGTCCGTGGAAGACCGCGCCGCTAGTGCCACCGAGCCGTCCTCGTCACCCAGCCAGGTGCTGGGGATCGAGTACGGCTCGGCGACCACCGCTACGTTCACCAACCACTCGGCCATGACCTGCACTGCCAGGTCCTGGGCCGCTCTGCAGTGGTTGGTGTTCGCCTGGAGGATGTGGTAGTCGGAGCACATTACTCCGACATCGCACGATCCTCCTCGGCTGCCGCCGCTGGAGCTGCAGCGGCGGCGACGACGGCAGCGGTGGTGGCGACAGGGCGAACCTGCGCCGGCACTATGCCCTTTTTGACGGGGGGCTTGCAGCCCCTGCCCGCCATCCTATGGTCCGCGGGGCGGCCGCTTGCGGCGCACGCCTTGCAGTGAGGCGTGGTGGCGCTGCAAGCGGCACTCTTGTGCCCCTCCTGTCCGCATCGGTAGCACGAGGCTCCCCAATCGGACTTGGAGGGACACGTAGCTCGGGTGTGGCCGAAGGCGCAGCACTTGAAGCAGCGCATAGGCTGGTCTTCAAGCGCTCGGACCACAGCCGAGCTGAGCCCCACGAGCAGCCGTCCCTTGGTCGCAGCAAGGACGGCCGCAGCCGCGGCAACAGGGCACTCGACGCGGACGATGCCCATGCCGCGGCGACCAACTCCGATGGCTCCGGCCCTCACTGCGGCAGCGACGCAGCCTCCAGCCGTGGCGACAGCCGCCACCACATCCTCCTTGGTGACCGAGTCGTCCAGCTCGGTCACCTCCAGGGATGCGGTCTTGACGGGCTTGACGACCGTCGCCACATCCGCGATGACCTCTTCCAACTTTGTTGCGAAGAGGTCCGCGTTAGCGCCGCGCTTCTCCCCCGAAAACTCGAAGATTCGAGCTCCGGCCTGGGTTCGGCGGCACGTAATGCCGCCGATCCCCAGCCGGGAGGGATCAGCATTCGTACGAGCCCGTCTAAGGACGGACTCGTACGTCTCGCCGCGCTCCGCGGCCTCCGGGGTGATGGTCACCACGACGGCCGCGGTTTTGGGAGGAATTAACTTCCTCCCGCCGGCTTTGGCTGGAGCCGCTTTCGCTGCCGCTGCAGGCGCAGTCGCAGCAGGCTTGGGGGCCGCCTTTCCCCCTGCCTTCTTCCTTCCCCTCCTGACCACTTCCGACCACGACATGTTGGCCGGGGTGGTGGAGGGAAGGAGGACGTCCTCCGCCTGCGAGGTCTGGGGGGCTGCTGCTGGAGGAGCAGCCGACGCAGCCGCCCCAGACGCACCCTCCGTGCCCGTGGTGGGGGGGGTTTGAGGAGCCGCCTTGCTCCTCTTGCCCTTCCCCTTGCCCTTGGAGGGCTTCTGGGCCTGGGGCTGCGCCCCCGATGCCGGGCCTGCCACAGGCGCAGGTTCCGGCTCCCGCGGTGGCGGCTTATCCGCCGCTAGCGGCGGGCGAAGCCGCCTTTCCGGCAGGAGCCGGTCCTCAATGCCTGCGAAACAGGCTCTGGTGAAGGCCCTCTCCTCCATTACGACCTTTCGGAATAATTCCTCAAGGTCGGAACGGGAAGAGGAGCCTCCTACCACCGACACCGGGGCAGGCTGGGCAGGCTGGGCAGGCTGGGCAGGCTGGGCAGGCTGGGCAGACTGGACAGGCCGAGCCGTGGCCTCAGCCAGCTTCTGGTGAAGCTGGCTGACTTCCGCCTGCAGGCGATCCACCCTCGCCTGCAGCTGCCGCGTCTCGTCGCTGGCCGTCCGCCGCACCAGCTCCAGGACAATGCCGTGCATGCTGGCTGCACGGCATTTGAGGGCCTTCTGGAAGGTCCCCTTCAAGTTGGAGGACTTGGAGGCGACCTCCAGAACTTCCTCCTTGTCCTGGAGCGCCATGCGCTCCAGCTCCGCCAGGGAGTGGTCGGCGTACAGCACGGTGGACGTGCCGTAGCCAGCCCTCGACCTGGCGGCCCGCGCCTGCTGCTCCTTCGCAGCGACCCGCTCCTCCAGGTCCTGCTGGAGCTGCTCCCTCCTCTTCAGGCCTAGCTGACGCTCGGCGTCCACCAGGCCCACATCGTGGGTGGGAGCCGGAGCAGAAGTCGAAGCCCTCTTAGACTTCGCCTTCTTCCCCGACTTGCCCACCGATCCGGAGGAGCCCCCGGACCCGAGCCTCAGGTAGGCCCGCTTCCTATTGAGCCGGTCTGTCTCGGCCGCCGACGTGTCGACGACGGAGCTGTCGGTGTCCGACAGCAAGTCCGGCGTGCCGAACAGGCTGGCCGCAGAGGGTGCGCGGTCAGCCTCCGACGCCGAAACGTCGCCGGCGAGGCCCTGAGAAGGGCCTTTGGATTGGCCCTGAGAAGGGCCGTTTGAATCGCCCTGGGGGGGGCGATGGGTTAAAAAGCGCCCGGAGGCGTCGCGAGATGGTTTCTTCGTCATTTTCGCAGCGCGCATCAATAGCTGCGAAGCACAGTGCACTTTAGCCGCCGGTCTGCCACTCCGTTACGGTGGTCAGACACGGCGTTGCCCGGGGGTCACGACGAGGACGTAAGCACTGTGGGGTGGACCCCCAACCTAACCTTTTTTTTTTTTTTTTTTGTCGCTGAGAAATGACATTACGCATCTCCGCTCGTCGGGGGACGAGACGGAGTATGTGGGACTCCCTGCCAGAGTGGCAGTATACCCACTAAAACTCAGCGGTGTTCCCTCGTCGCCGTGATGGGAGGGTCATGGGAAACCGGCTCAGCCTTTACTTCCACGACCCTCCCGGCGCATGCCCGCCTAGCTGGCGGGCCCCGCGTGCCCCCCGAGCGGGAGCTGGGGGGCGACGGGAATGGCCGGGAACACCTGGCCATTCCCGTCCGACACTGGTGGAGGCGCGTGCGATGCAAGCGAGGGTGCCCCCGCACCCGTCGCCTGCTGGCCTCCACCTGGGAGGAGTCGGAGATGACCGTCATACTGACGTCTTCTCCGACCCCTCCTCCGCCTTCGGAGCGGCGCCGCGAGAGGGTCTTCCTCTCGCGCGCGCTCCTCCGCCTCCTTCTGGGACATGACCTGTTCGCAGAAGGAGGCGACTGCCGCCCAGGACCCCTCGTCCTCCAGCATGGCCTTGACCACGCCGGGGAGCGAGAGGTCCGTTCCGATCGCCGCCGTGAGACTGCGGCGCGGCTCGGACCACGACGGGCACACCGCGAGAGTGTGCTGCGCCGTGTCCTCCGCCGCGCCACAGCCGTGACACGACGGCGTCTCCTCCCGTCCGATCCGGTGCAGGTACGATCCGAAACAGCCGTGCCCGGACAGCACCTGCACCAGACGGAACGAGAGGAACCCGTGCCGGCGCTCGAGCCAGTCCCGCAGGACCGGCCCGAGCGCGTCGAGGGTTCGGCGGCCGAAGGCTGCGGTGGCGAGGTCCGCCGTCCAATGGACGACGATGGCGTCCCTCGCCTCCCGCCGGACGGCCTCCCGCTCTTCCGGGGCGGGGCGTTCTCCTCTCGCCCTCCGCCCCGCCGTCCATTCGTGCACTCTGGCGAGCACCCACGCCTCGAGCTCCCAAGGCGGGGTGCCGGCCAGAGCGCACGCCGCTGCACAGCCGACCGTGCGGTAAGCCCGCGCAACCCGCTGAGCAATGGCCCTCTGGGGCGCCCGCAACGCGGCGGCGTTCTCCCTCCTTCGGAGGGAGTCCTCCCAGATGGGGGCCCCGTACAGGGCCATGCTCTTCAGGATGCCGGCGTAGAGTTGCCGGCATCGTGCGCTGGGCCCCCCCAAATTGGGGAGAAGCCACGACAGCGCCCCCGCTGTCTTCAGCAGGCGCGCCGACAGCCCGCTAAAATGCGGGCCGAAGCGCCACCTGCTGTCAATCACGAGGCCCAGATATTTCATCTGGGCCTTGATCTCGATCCTGATGCCCTCCACGAAGATGTGGGCGTCAGGCGGGGGGCGCTGCCGAGGCCCGTGGAACCACACGGCCTCGGTCTTGTGCAGCGCCACCTTCAGACCTAGGCGGCGGATCCTCGCTGCGACCAAGGATCCGCCCGCCGAGGCCAGGTTGGCCGCCTCCCTGAAACTCTCCCCCCGGGCGGTGAGGAGAGTGTCGTCCGCGTAGCAGATGACACTCGTGCCTCGGAGGAGAGTTCCCCGCAAGAGCCAATCGAAGCCGACGTTCCAGAGGAGAGGTCCTAAGACTGACCCCTGCGGAACGCCGGCCTCGGCGGGATATCGCCGGACCTGGCCAGTTCTGTCCACCAGGAGGATCGCCCGGTCCTCCAGGTAGCTGGCCAGCAGACTGCGCAGGTATCGAGGCACTCCGTGGAACCGGAGCGCCTCTAGGATGGTGGAGTGGGGAACAGAGTTGAAGGCGTTGGCAATGTCGAACGACACCGCCAACACTCCGTCCCCCGCCTCCATCGCCCCCTGCACCTGACCCTTGAGGCAGGCCAGCGCGTCCACCGTCGAACGCTCAGCCCGAAAGCCGAACTGAGCGTCCGACAAGTCCGGCCCGACATCCCGCAGATGGCACTTGACTCGAGCAGCTATTATCCCCTCGAACATTTTACCGACCTCATCGAGGAGAACGATGGGCCGGTATGCCGAGGGGGAGTCTGCTGGGCGGCCCTCCTTGCGAAGGAGGCACAGCTGCCCCTCCTTCCACGGTTTCGGGAACCTCCCAGACGCAAGGCATGCGCTGAAGAGGTCCCGAAACCGCTCCTCCATCAGAGTGGCGGCGATCGCCACCACCCTGGCGGGGACGCCGTCGGGTCCCGGAGCCGTCTTCTTGGCGCGGACGTGGAAAACCGCCGCGCCAAGTTCCGACTCCGTGACCGGAGGGGCCTCCTCTGCCTCCTCGTCCTCCAGCGGGGCTCCGCGCATCTCTGGCGGGGTGAAGCTGTCCCTGCGCGGGAACAGGGACCGAACCACCCCGTCCAGAAACGAGGGCTCCAGGGTCTCGGCAACCGGGGGGCCAAAGGGGCGCAGCTTGTTGCGCGCCGCCTTATATGGCCTCCCGTAGGGGTCGTTGTCGAGACCCTCCAGCAGCTCGGCTCTCGCCGAGTCTCTGGCGGCGGCAATGGCCCGATCGAGGACCAGTCTCGCCTCCGAGTATACCTCGTAGAGGTGGTCCTCGTCGGCCAGGTCCCGTCGACGCCGCCGTCGACTCCGCGTGTAGGCCCTCCTTGCCTCCACGCAAGCTGCTCGGAGCCCCGCCAGCTCCGCCGACCACCAGTACACGGCGCGTCCGTCTGGCGGCCGGCCAGACCGAGGCATGCTGGAGTTGCATACCTCGGTCAGAGACTGGCGCAGCTGCCCCGCTGCGGCGTCCACATCCAGGCCGGCTGTAGGCGGTGACAGCCAGTCCTGGATGAACGCCGCCTCCCCCGCTGCCTCCCTGTCCAGGCGGGTCAGGGCCCACCGCGGAAACGTCGATCGCCCCGAGAGGGGCCGCCTCCCGCCGGGGCCACCGGCGGAGATGTCGAACCGCACGTAGCGGTGGTCCGACATGGTCTCCACCGGGTCCACCCGCCAGTTCAGCACGCGCGCGGCCAACGCAGGGGTGGCGAAAGTGACGTCCACTATCGAGCCACCCTGCCGCCGCACGCATGTCTGGACGCTCCCCCTGTTCAAGAGGGAGAGTCCAGAGGAGGCTGCCCACATCTCGACCGCCCGCCCGCGGGCGTCGGTGGCCGGGTTGCCCCAGGTCACCGACTTGGCATTCAGGTCTCCCAGCACGGAGACCTGACGCGGAACCGCCCTGCCGACCACTGCGGCCAGGACTCCGAGAAAATTCTCAAAGTCCTGGAGAGGACGGTTTGGGGAGAAGTAGACGCCCACGAGCGCCACCTCTCCCCACGCGGCGGCCACGTATCCCGGTCCCCTCTCTAATAGCGAGAGGGGAGGGGAGTCCGTGGAAGACCGCGCCGCTAGTGCCACCGAGCCGTCCTCGTCACCCAGCCAGGTGCTGGGGATCGAGTACGGCTCGGCGACCACCGCTACGTTCACCAACCACTCGGCCATGACCTGCACTGCCAGGTCCTGGGCCGCTCTGCAGTGGTTGGTGTTCGCCTGGAGGATGTGGTAGTCGGAGCCCATTACTCCGACATCGCACGATCCTCCTCGGCTGCCGCCGCTGGAGCTGCAGCGGCGGCGACGACGGCAGCGGTGGTGGCGACAGGGCGAACCTGCGCCGGCACTATGCCCTTTTTGACGGGGGGCTTGCAGCCCCTGCCCGCCATCCTATGGTCCGCGGGGCGGCCGCTTGCGGCGCACGCCTTGCAGTGAGGCGTGGTGGCGCTGCAAGCGGCACTCTTGTGCCCCTCCTGTCCGCATCGGTAGCACGAGGCTCCCCAATCAGACTTGGAGGGACACGTAGCTCGGGTGTGGCCGAAGGCGCAGCACTTGAAGCAGCGCATAGGCTGGTCTTCAAGCGCTCGGACCACAGCCGAGCTGAGCCCCACGAGCAGCCGTCCCTTGGTCGCAGCAAGGACGGCCGCAGCCGCGGCAACAGGGCACTCGACGCGGACGATGCCCATGCCGCGGCGACCAACCCCGATGGCTCCGGCCCTCACTGCGGCAGCGACGCAGCCTCCAGCCGTGGCGACAGCCGCCACCACATCCTCCTTGGTGACCGAGTCGTCCAGCTCGGTCACCTCCAGGGATGCGGTCTTGACGGGCTTGACGACCGTCGCCACATCCGCGATGACCTCTTGCAACTTTGTTGCGAAGAGGTCCGCGTTAGCGCCGCGCTTCTCCCCCGAAAACTCGAAGATTCGAGCTCCGGCCTGGGTTCGGCGGCACGTAATGCCGCCGATCCCCAGCCGGGAGGGATCAGCATTCGTACGAGCCCGTCTTAGGACGGACTCGTACGTCTCGCCGCGCTCCGCGGCCTCCGGGGTGATGGTCACCACGACGGCCGCGGTTTTGGGAGGAATTAACTTCCTCCCGCCGGCTTTGGCTGGAGCCGCTTTCGCTGCCGCTGCAGGCGCAGTCGCAGCAGGCTTGGGGGCCGCCTTTCCCCCTGCCTTCTTCCTTCCCCTCCTGACCACTTCCGACCACGACATGTTGGCCGGGGTGGTGGAGGGAAGGAGGACGTCCTCCGCCTGCGAGGTCTGGGGGGCTGCTGCTGGAGGAGCAGCCGACGCAGCCGCCCCAGACGCACCCTCCGTGCCCGTGGTGGGGGGGGTTTGAGGAGGCGCCTTGCTCCCCTTGCCCTTCCCCTTGCCCTTGCCCTTGCCCGTGGAGGGCTTCTGGGCCTGGGGCTGCGCTCCCGATGCCGGGCCTGCTGCAGGCGCAGGTTCCGGCTCCCGCGGTGGCGGCTTGTCCGCCGCTAGCGGCGGGCGAAGCCGCCTTTCCGGCAAGAGCCGGTCCTCAATGCCTGCGAAACAGGCTCTGGTGAAGGCCCTCTCCTCCAATATAACCTTTCGGAATAATTCCTCAAGGTTAGTAGGGGAGGGGCCTCCTACCACCGGCACCGGGGCAGGCTGGACAGGCTGGGCAGGCTGAGCGGACTGGGCAGGCCGAGCCGTAGCCTCAGCCAGCTTCTGATGAAGCTGGCTGACTTCCGCCTGCAGGCGATCCACCCTCGCCTGCAGCTGCCGCGTCTCGTCGCTGGCCGTCCGCCGCACCAGCTCCAGGACAATGCCGTGCATGCTGGCTGCACGGCATTTGAGGGCCTTCTGGAAGGTCCCCTTCAAGTTGGAGGACTTGGATGCGACCTCCAGAACTTCCTCCTTGTCCTGGAGCGCCATGCGCTCCAGCTCCGCCAGGGAGTGGTCGGCGTACAGCACGGTGGACGTGCCGTAGCCAGCCCTCGACCTGGCGGCCCGCGCCTGCTGCTCCTTCGCAGCGACCCGCTCCTCCAGGTCCTGCTGCAGCTGCTCCCTCCTCGCCAGGCCCAACTGACGCTCGGCGTCCACCAGGCCCACATCGTGGGTGGAAGCCAAAGCAGAAGTCGAAGCCTTCTTAGGCCTCGACTTCTTCTTCGCCTTGTTTGACTCCGAGGAGCCGCCGGACCCGAGCCTCAGGTAGGCCCGCTTTCTCTTGAGCCGGTCCGTCTCGGCCGCCGACGTATCGACGACGGAGCTGTCGGAGTCCGACATCAAGTCTGGCGCTCCGAACAGGCTGGCCGCAGAGGGTGCGCGATCAGCCTCCGACGCCGAAGCGTCGCCAGCGAGGCCCTGGGAAGGGCCGATGGATTGGCCCTGAGAAGGGCCGTTGGGTTGGCCCTGAGAAGGGCCGTTTGAATCGCCCTGGGAGGGGCGATGGGTTAAAAACCGCCCGGAGGCGTCACGGGTTTGTTTCTTCTTCATTTTATTCGCAGCGCGCATCGATAGCTGCGAATCACAGCGCACTTTAGCCGCCGGTCTGCCACTCCGTTACGGTGGTCAGACACGGCGTTGCCCAGGGGTCACGACGGGGACGTATGCGCTGTGGGGGGACCCCCACCCCCAACCTAACCTTTTTTTTTTTTTTTTTTTTTTTTTTGTCGCTGAGAAATGACATTACGCATCTCCGCTCGTCGGGGGACGAGACGGAGTATGTGGGACTCCCTGCCAGAGTGGCAGTATACCCACTAAAACTCAGCGGTGTTCCCTCGGCGCCGTGATGGGAGGGTCATGGGAAACCGGCTCAGCCTTTACTTCCACGACCCTCCCGGCGCATGCCCGCCTAGCTGGCGGGCCCCGCGTGCCCCCCGAGCGGGAGCTGGGGGGCGACGGGAATGGCCGAGAACACCTGGCCATTCCCGTCCGACACTGGTGGAGGCGCGTGCGATGCAAGCGAGGGTGCCCCCGCACCCGTCGCCTGCTGGCCTCCACCTGGGAGGAGTCGGAGATGACCGTCATACTGACGTCTTCTCCGACCCCTCCTCCGCCTTCGGAGCGGCGCCGCGAGAGGGTCTTCCTCCCGCGCGCGCTCCGCCGCCTCCTTCTGGGACATGACGTGTTCGCAGAAGGAGGCGACTGCCGCCCAGGACCCCTCGTCCCTCAGCATGGCGTTGACCACGCCGGGGAGCGAGAGGTCCGTTCCGATCGCCGCCGTGAGACTGCGGCGCGGCTCGGACCACGACGGGCACACCGCGAGAGTGTGCTGCGCCGTGTCCTCCGCCGCGCCACAGTCGTGACACGACGGCGTCTCCTCCCGTCCGATCCGGTGCAGGTACGATCCGAAACAGCCGTGCCCGGACAGCACCTGCACCAGACGGAACGAGAGGAACCCGTGCCGCCGCTCGAGCCAGTCCCGCAGGACCGGCCCGAGCGCGTCGAGGGTTCGGCGGCCGAAGGCTGCGGTGGCGAGGTCCGCCGTCCAATGGACGACGATGGCGTCCCTCGCCTCCCGCCGGACGGCCTCCCGCTCTTCCGGGGCGGGGCGTTCTCCTCTCGCCCTCCGCCCCGCCGTCCATTCGTGCACTCTGGCGAGCACCCACGCCTCGAGCTCCCAAGGCGGGGTGCCGGCCAGAGCGCACGCCGCTGCACAGCCGACCGTGCGGTAGGCCCGCGCAACCCGCTGAGCAATGGCCCTCTGGGGCGCCCGCAACGCGGCGGCGTTCTCCCTCCGTCGGAGGGAGTCCTCCCAGATGGGGGCCCCGTACAGGGCCATGCTCTTCAGGATGCCGGCGTAGAGTTGCCGGCATCGTGCGCTGGGCCCCCCCAAATTGGGGAGAAGCCACGACAGCGCCCCCGCTGTCTTCAGCAGGCGCGCCGACAGCCCGCTAAAATGCGGGCCGAAGCGCCACCTGCTGTCGATCACGAGGCCCAGATATTTCATCTGGGCCTTGATCTCGATCCTGACGCCCTCCACGAAGATGTGGGCGTCAGGCGGGGGGCGCTGCCGAGGCCCGTGGAACCACACGGCCTCGGTCTTGTGCAGCGCCACCTTCAGACCTAGGCGGCGGATCCTCGCTGCGACCAAGGATCCGCCCGCCGAGGCCAGGTTGGCCGCCTCCCTGAAACTCTCCCCCCGGGCGGTGAGGAGAGTGTCGTCCGCGTAGCAGACGACACTCGTGCCTCGGAGGAGAGTTCCCCGCAAGAGCCAATCGAAGCCGACGTTCCAGAGGAGAGGTCCTAAGACTGACCCCTGTGGAACGCCGGCCTCGGCGGGATATCGCCGGACCTGGCCAGTTCTGTCCACCAGGAGGATCGCCCGGTCCTCCAGGTAGCTGGCCAGCAGACTGCGCAGGTATCGAGGCACTCCGTGGAACCGGAGCGCCTCTAGGATGGTGGAGTGAGGAACAGAGTTGAAGGCGTTGGCGATGTCGAACGACACCGCCAACACTCCGTCCCCCGCCTCCATCGCCCCCTGCACCTGCCCCTTGAGGCAGGCCAGCGCGTCCACCGTCGAACGCTCAGCCCGAAAGCCGAACTGAGCGTCCGACAAGTCCGGCCCGACATCCCGCAGATGGCTCTTCACGCGAGCAGCTATTATCCCCTCGAACATCTTTCCGACCTCATCGAGGAGAACGATGGGCCGGTATGCCGAGGGGGAGTCTGCTGGGCGGCCCTCCTTACGGAGGAGGCACAGCTGCCCCTCCTTCCACGGTTTCGGGAACCTCCCAGACGCAAGGCATGCGCTGAAGAGGTCCCGAAACCGCTCCTCCATCAGAGTGGCGGCGATCGCCACCACCCTGGCGGGGACGCCGTCGGGTCCCGGAGCCGTCTTCTTGGCGCGGACGTGGAAAACCGCCGCGCCAAGTTCCGACTCCGTGACCGGAGGGGCCTCCTCTGCCTCCTCGTCCTCCAGCGGGGCTCCGCGCATCTCTGGCGGGGTGAAGCTGTCCCTGCGCGGGAACAGGGACCGAACCACCCCGTCCAGAAACGAGGGCTCCAGGGTCTCGGCAACCGGGGGGCCAAAGGGGCGCAGCTTGTTGCGCGCCGCCTTATATGGCCTCCCGTAGGGGTCGTTGTCGAGACCCTCCAGCAGCTCGGCTCTCGCCGAGTCTCTGGCGGCGGCGATGGCCCGATCGAGGACCAGCCTCGCCTCCGAGTACACCTCGTAGAGGTGGTCCTCGTCGGCCAGGTCCCGTCGACGCCGCCGTCGACTCCGCGTGTAGGCCCTCCTTGCCTCCACGCAAGCTGCTCGGAGCCCCGCCAGCTCCGCCGACCACCAGTACACGGCGCGTCCGTCTGGCGGCCGGCCAGACCGAGGCATGCTGGAGTTGCATACCTCGGTCAGAGACTGGCGCAGCTGCCCCGCTGCGGCGTCCACATCCAGGCCGGCTGTAGGCGGCGACAGCCAGTCCTGGATGAACGCCGCCTCCCCCGCTGCCTCCCTGTCCAGGCGGGTCAGGGCCCACCGCGGAAACGGCGATCGCCCCGAGAGGGGCCGCCTCCCGCCGGGGCCACCGGCGGAGATGTCGAACCGCACGTAGCGGTGGTCCGACATGGTCTCCACCGGGTCCACCCGCCAGTTCAGCACGCGCGCGGCCAACGCAGGGGTGGCGAAAGTGACGTCCACTATCGAGCCACCCTGCCGCCGCACGCATGTCTGGACGCTCCCCCTGTTCAGGAGGGAGAGTCCAGAGGAGGCTGCCCACATCTCGACCGCCCGCCCGCGGGCGTCGGTGGCCGGGTTGCCCCAGGTCAAAGACTTGGCATTCAGGTCTCCCAGCACGGAGACCTGACGCGGAACCGCCCTGCCGACCACTGCGGCCAGGACTCCGAGAAAATTCTCAAAGTCCTGGAGAGGACGGTTTGGGGAGAAGTAGACGCCCACGAGCGCCACCTCTCCCCACGCGGCGGCCACGTATCCCGGTCCCCTCTCTAATAGCGAGAGGGGAGGGGAGTCCGTGAACCTAACCTAACCTAACCTTTTTTTTTTTTTTTTTTTTTTTTTGTCGCTGAGAAATGACATTACGCATCTCCGCTCGTCGGGGGACGAGACGGAGTATGTGGGACTCCCTGCCAGAGTGGCAGTATACCCACTAAAACTCAGCGGTGTTCCCTCGTCGCCGTGATGGGAGGGTCATGGGAAACCGGCTCAGCCTTTACTTCCACGACCCTCCCGGCGCATGCCCGCCTAGCTGGCGGGCCCCGCGTGCCCCCCGAGCGGGAGCTGGGGGGCGACGGGAATGGCCGGGAACACCTGGCCATTCCCGTCCGACACTGGTGGAGGCGCGTGCGATGCAAGCGAGGGTGCCCCCGCACCCGTCGCCTGCTGGCCTCCACCTGGGAGGAGTCGGAGATGACCGTCATACTGACGTCTTCTCCGACCCCTCCTCCGCCTTCGGAGCGGCGCCGCGAGAGGGTCTTCCTCTCGCGCGCGCTCCTCCGCCTCCTTCTGGGACATGACCTGTTCGCAGAAGGAGGCGACTGCCGCCCAGGACCCCTCGTCCTCCAGCATGGCCTTGACCACGCCGGGGAGCGAGAGGTCCGTTCCGATCGCCGCCGTGAGACTGCGGCGCGGCTCGGACCACGACGGGCACACCGCGAGAGTGTGCTGCGCCGTGTCCTCCGCCGCGCCACAGCCGTGACACGACGGCGTCTCCTCCCGTCCGATCCGGTGCAGGTACGATCCGAAACAGCCGTGCCCGGACAGCACCTGCACCAGACGGAACGAGAGGAACCCGTGCCGGCGCTCGAGCCAGTCCCGCAGGACCGGCCCGAGCGCGTCGAGGGTTCGGCGGCCGAAGGCTGCGGTGGCGAGGTCCGCCGTCCAATGGACGACGATGGCGTCCCTCGCCTCCCGCCGGACGGCCTCCCGCTCTTCCGGGGCGGGGCGTTCTCCTCTCGCCCTCCGCCCCGCCGTCCATTCGTGCACTCTGGCGAGCACCCACGCCTCGAGCTCCCAAGGCGGGGTGCCGGCCAGAGCGCACGCCGCTGCACAGCCGACCGTGCGGTAAGCCCGCGCAACCCGCTGAGCAATGGCCCTCTGGGGCGCCCGCAACGCGGCGGCGTTCTCCCTCCTTCGGAGGGAGTCCTCCCAGATGGGGGCCCCGTACAGGGCCATGCTCTTCAGGATGCCGGCGTAGAGTTGCCGGCATCGTGCGCTGGGCCCCCCCAAATTGGGGAGAAGCCACGACAGCGCCCCCGCTGTCTTCAGCAGGCGCGCCGACAGCCCGCTAAAATGCGGGCCGAAGCGCCACCTGCTGTCAATCACGAGGCCCAGATATTTCATCTGGGCCTTGATCTCGATCCTGATGCCCTCCACTAAGATGTGGGCGTCAGGCGGGGGGCGCTGCCGAGGCCCGTGGAACCACACGGCCTCGGTCTTGTGCAGCGCCACCTTCAGACCTAGGCGGCGGATCCTCGCTGCGACCAAGGATCCGCCCGCCGAGGCCAGGTTGGCCGCCTCCCTGAAACTCTCCCCCCGGGCGGTGAGGAGAGTGTCGTCCGCGTAGCAGATGACACTCGTGCCTCGGAGGAGAGTTCCCCGCAAGAGCCAATCGAAGCCGACGTTCCAGAGGAGAGGTCCTAAGACTGACCCCTGCGGAACGCCGGCCTCGGCGGGATATCGCCGGACCTGGCCAGTTCTGTCCACCAGGAGGATCGCCCGGTCCTCCAGGTAGCTGGCCAGCAGACTGCGCAGGTATCGAGGCACTCCGTGGAACCGGAGCGCCTCTAGGATGGTGGAGTGGGGAACAGAGTTGAAGGCGTTGGCAATGTCGAACGACACCGCCAACACTCCGTCCCCCGCCTCCATCGCCCCCTGCACCTGACCCTTGAGGCAGGCCAGCGCGTCCACCGTCGAACGCTCAGCCCGAAAGCCGAACTGAGCGTCCGACAAGTCCGGCCCGACATCCCGCAGATGGCTCTTGACTCGAGCAGCTATTATCCCCTCGAACATTTTACCGACCTCATCGAGGAGAACGATGGGCCGGTATGCCGAGGGGGAGTCTGCTGGGCGGCCCTCCTTGCGAAGGAGGCACAGCTGCCCCTCCTTCCACGGTTTCGGGAACCTCCCAGACGCAAGGCATGCGCTGAAGAGGTCCCGAAACCGCTCCTCCATCAGAGTGGCGGCGATCGCCACCACCCTGGCGGGGACGCCGTCGGGTCCCGGAGCCGTCTTCTTGGCGCGGACGTGGAAAACCGCCGCGCCAAGTTCCGACTCCGTGACCGGAGGGGCCTCCTCTGCCTCCTCGTCCTCCAGCGGGGCTCCGCGCATCTCTGGCGGGGTGAAGCTGTCCCTGCGCGGGAACAGGGACCGAACCACCCCGTCCAGAAACGAGGGCTCCAGGGTCTCGGCAACCGGGGGGCCAAAGGGGCGCAGCTTGTTGCGCGCCGCCTTATATGGCCTCCCGTAGGGGTCGTTGTCGAGACCCTCCAGCAGCTCGGCTCTCGCCGAGTCTCTGGCGGCGGCAATGGCCCGATCGAGGACCAGTCTCGCCTCCGAGTATACCTCGTAGAGGTGGTCCTCGTCGGCCAGGTCCCGTCGACGCCGCCGTCGACTCCGCGTGTAGGCCCTCCTTGCCTCCACGCAAGCTGCTCGGAGCCCCGCCAGCTCCGCCGACCACCAGTACACGGCGCGTCCGTCTGGCGGCCGGCCAGACCGAGGCATGCTGGAGTTGCATACCTCGGTCAGAGACTGGCGCAGCTGCCCCGCTGCGGCGTCCACATCCAGGCCGGCTGTAGGCGGTGACAGCCAGTCCTGGATGAACGCCGCCTCCCCCGCTGCCTCCCTGTCCAGGCGGGTCAGGGCCCACCGCGGAAACGGCGATCGCCCCGAGAGGGGCCGCCTCCCGCCGGGGCCACCGGCGGAGATGTCGAACCGCACGTAGCGGTGGTCCGACATGGTCTCCACCGGGTCCACCCGCCAGTTCAGCACGCGCGCGGCCAACGCAGGGGTGGCGAAAGTGACGTCCACTATCGAGCCACCCTGCCGCCGCACGCATGTCTGGACGCTCCCCCTGTTCAAGAGGGAGAGTCCAGAGGAGGCTGCCCACATCTCGACCGCCCGCCCGCGGGCGTCGGTGGCCGGGTTGCCCCAGGTCACCGACTTGGCATTCAGGTCTCCCAGCACGGAGACCTGACGCGGAACCGCCCTGCCGACCACTGCGGCCAGGACTCCGAGAAAATTCTCAAAGTCCTGGAGAGGACGGTTTGGGGAGAAGTAGACGCCCACGAGCGCCACCTCTCCCCACGCGGCGGCCACGTATCCCGGTCCCCTCTCTAATAGCGAGAGGGGAGGGGAGTCCGTGGAAGACCGCGCCGCTAGTGCCACCGAGCCGTCCTCGTCACCCAGCCAGGTGCTGGGGATCGAGTACGGCTCGGCGACCACCGCTACGTTCACCAACCACTCGGCCATGACCTGCACTGCCAGGTCCTGGGCCGCTCTGCAGTGGTTGGTGTTCGCCTGGAGGATGTGGTAGTCGGAGCCCATTACTCCGACATCGCACGATCCTCCTCGGCTGCCGCCGCTGGAGCTGCAGCGGCGGCGACGACGGCAGCGGTGGTGGCGACAGGGCGAACCTGCGCCGGCACTATGCCCTTTTTGACGGGGGGCTTGCAGCCCCTGCCCGCCATCCTATGGTCCGCGGGGCGGCCGCTTGCGGCGCACGCCTTGCAGTGAGGCGTGGTAGCGCTGCAAGCGGCACTCTTGTGCCCCTCCTGTCCGCATCGGTAGCACGAGGCTCCCCAATCGGACTTGGAGGGACACGTAGCTCGGGTGTGGCCGAAGGCGCAGCACTTGAAGCAGCGCATAGGCTGGTCTTCAAGCGCTCGGACCACAGCCGAGCTGAGCCCCACGAGCAGCCGTCCCTTGGTCGCAGCAAGGACGGCCGCAGCCGCGGCAACAGGGCACTCGACGCGGACGATGCCCATGCCGCGGCGACCAACCCCGATGGCTCCGGCCCTCAATGCGGCAGCGACGCAGCCTCCAGCCGTGGCGACAGCCGCCACCACATCCTCCTTGGTGACCGAGTCGTCCAGCTCGGTCACCTCCAGGGATGCGGTCTTGACGGGCTTGACGACCGTCGCCACATCCGCGATGACCTCTTGCAACTTTGTTGCGAAGAGGTCCGCGTTAGCGCCGCGCTTCTCCCCCGAAAACTCGAAGATTCGAGCTCCGGCCTGGGTTCGGCGGCACGTAATGCCGCCGATCCCCAGCCGGGAGGGATCAGCATTCGTACGAGCCCGTCTTAGGACGGACTCGTACGTCTCGCCGCGCTCCGCGGCCTCCGGGGTGATGGTCACCACGACGGCCGCGGTTTTGGGAGGAATTAACTTCCTCCCGCCGGCTTTGGCTGGAGCCGCTTTCGCTGCCGCTGCAGGCGCAGTCGCAGCAGGCTTGGGGGCCGCCTTTCCCCCTGCCTTCTTCCTTCCCCTCCTGACCACTTCCGACCACGACATGTTGGCCGGGGTGGTGGAGGGAAGGAGGACGTCCTCCGCCTGCGAGGTCTGGGGGGCTGCTGCTGGAGGAGCAGCCGACGCAGCCGCCCCAGACGCACCCTCCGTGCCCGTGGTGGGGGGGGTTTGAGGAGGCGCCTTGCTCCCCTTGCCCTTCCCCTTGCCCTTGCCCTTGCCCGTGGAGGGCTTCTGGGCCTGGGGCTGCGCTCCCGATGCCGGGCCTGCTGCAGGCGCAGGTTCCGGCTCCCGCGGTGGCGGCTTGTCCGCCGCTAGCGGCGGGCGAAGCCGCCTTTCCGGCAAGAGCCGGTCCTCAATGCCTGCGAAACAGGCTCTGGTGAAGGCCCTCTCCTCCAATATAACCTTTCGGAATAATTCCTCAAGGTTAGTAGGGGAGGGGCCTCCTACCACCGGCACCGGGGCAGGCTGGACAGGCTGGGCAGGCTGAGCGGACTGGGCAGGCCGAGCCGTGGCCTCAGCCAGCTTCTGATGAAGCTGGCTGACTTCCGCCTGCAGGCGATCCACCCTCGCCTGCAGCTGCCGCGTCTCGTCGCTGGCCGTCCGCCGCACCAGCTCCAGGACAATGCCGTGCATGCTGGCTGCACGGCATTTGAGGGCCTTCTGGAAGGTCCCCTTCAAGTTGGAGGACTTGGAGGCGACCTCCAGAACTTCCTCCTTGTCCTGGAGCGCCATGCGCTCCAGCTCCGCCAGGGAGTGGTCGGCGTACAGCACGGTGGACGTGCCGTAGCCAGCCCTCGACCTGGCGGCCCGCGCCTGCTGCTCCTTCGCAGCGACCCGCTCCTCCAGGTCCTGCTGCAGCTGCTCCCTCCTCGCCAGGCCCAACTGACGCTCGGCGTCCACCAGGCCCACATCGTGGGTGGAAGCCAAAGCAGAAGTCGAAGCCTTCTTAGGCCTCGACTTCTTCTTCGCCTTGTTTGACTCCGAGGAGCCGCCGGACCCGAGCCTCAGGTAGGCCCGCTTTCTCTTGAGCCGGTCCGTCTCGGCCGCCGACGTATCGACGACGGAGCTGTCGGAGTCCGACATCAAGTCTGGCGCTCCGAACAGGCTGGCCGCAGAGGGTGCGCGATCAGCCTCCGACGCCGAAGCGTCGCCAGCGAGGCCCTGGGAAGGGCCGATGGATTGGCCCTGAGAAGGGCCGTTGGGTTGGCCCTGAGAAGGGCCGTTTGAATCGCCCTGGGAGGGGCGATGGGTTAAAAACCGCCCGGAGGCGTCACGGGTTTGTTTCTTCTTCATTTTATTCGCAGCGCGCATCGATAGCTGCGAATCACAGCGCACTTTAGCCGCCGGTCTGCCACTCCGTTACGGTGGTCAGACACGGCGTTGCCCAGGGGTCACGACGGGGACGTATGCGCTGTGGGGGGACCCCCAACCTAACCTTTTTTTTTTTTTTTTTTGTCGCTGAGAAATGACATTACGCATCTCCGCTCGTCGGGGGACGAGACGGAGTATGTGGGACTCCCTGCCAGAGTGGCAGTATACCCACTAAAACTCAGCGGTGTTCCCTCGTCGCCGTGATGGGAGGGTCATGGGAAACCGGCTCAGCCTTTACTTCCACGACCCTCCCGGCGCATGCCCGCCTAGCTGGCGGGCCCCGCGTGCCCCCCGAGCGGGAGCTGGGGGGCGACGGGAATGGCCGGGAACACCTGGCCATTCCCGTCCGACACTGGTGGAGGCGCGTGCGATGCAAGCGAGGGTGCCCCCGCACCCGTCGCCTGCTGGCCTCCACCTGGGAGGAGTCGGAGATGACCGTCATACTGACGTCTTCTCCGACCCCTCCTCCGCCTTCGGAGCGGCGCCGCGAGAGGGTCTTCCTCTCGCGCGCGCTCCTCCGCCTCCTTCTGGGACATGACCTGTTCGCAGAAGGAGGCGACTGCCGCCCAGGACCCCTCGTCCTCCAGCATGGCCTTGACCACGCCGGGGAGCGAGAGGTCCGTTCCGATCGCCGCCGTGAGACTGCGGCGCGGCTCGGACCACGACGGGCACACCGCGAGAGTGTGCTGCGCCGTGTCCTCCGCCGCGCCACAGCCGTGACACGACGGCGTCTCCTCCCGTCCGATCCGGTGCAGGTACGATCCGAAACAGCCGTGCCCGGACAGCACCTGCACCAGACGGAACGAGAGGAACCCGTGCCGGCGCTCGAGCCAGTCCCGCAGGACCGGCCCGAGCGCGTCGAGGGTTCGGCGGCCGAAGGCTGCGGTGGCGAGGTCCGCCGTCCAATGGACGACGATGGCGTCCCTCGCCTCCCGCCGGACGGCCTCCCGCTCTTCCGGGGCGGGGCGTTCTCCTCTCGCCCTCCGCCCCGCCGTCCATTCGTGCACTCTGGCGAGCACCCACGCCTCGAGCTCCCAAGGCGGGGTGCCGGCCAGAGCGCACGCCGCTGCACAGCCGACCGTGCGGTAGGCCCGCGCAACCCGCTGAGCAATGGCCCTCTGGGGCGCCCGCAACGCGGCGGCGTTCTCCCTCCGTCGGAGGGAGTCCTCCCAGATGGGGGCCCCGTACAGGGCCATGCTCTTCAGGATGCCGGCGTAGAGTTGCCGGCATCGTGCGCTGGGCCCCCCCAAATTGGGGAGAAGCCACGACAGCGCCCCCGCTGTCTTCAGCAGGCGCGCCGACAGCCCGCTAAAATGCGGGCCGAAGCGCCACCTGCTGTCGATCACGAGGCCCAGATATTTCATCTGGGCCTTGATCTCGATCCTGACGCCCTCCACGAAGATGTGGGCGTCAGGCGGGGGGCGCTGCCGAGGCCCGTGGAACCACACGGCCTCGGTCTTGTGCAGCGCCACCTTCAGACCTAGGCGGCGGATCCTCGCTGCGACCAAGGATCCGCCCGCCGAGGCCAGGTTGGCCGCCTCCCTGAAACTCTCCCCCCGGGCGGTGAGGAGAGTGTCGTCCGCGTAGCAGATGACACTCGTGCCTCGGAGGAGAGTTCCCCGCAAGAGCCAATCGAAGCCGACGTTCCAGAGGAGAGGTCCTAAGACTGACCCCTGCGGAACGCCGGCCTCGGCGGGATATCGCCGGACCTGGCCAGTTCTGTCCACCAGGAGGATCGCCCGGTCCTCCAGGTAGCTGGCCAGCAGACTGCGCAGGTATCGAGGCACTCCGTGGAACCGGAGCGCCTCTAGGATGGTGGAGTGAGGAACAGAGTTGAAGGCGTTGGCGATGTCGAACGACACCGCCAACACTCCGTCCCCCGCCTCCATCGCCCCCTGCACCTGCCCCTTGAGGCAGGCCAGCGCGTCCACCGTCGAACGCTCAGCCCGAAAGCCGAACTGAGCGTCCGACAAGTCCGGCCCGACATCCCGCAGATGGCTCTTCACGCGAGCAGCTATTATCCCCTCGAACATCTTTCCGACCTCATCGAGGAGAACGATGGGCCGGTATGCCGAGGGGGAGTCTGCTGGGCGGCCCTCCTTACGGAGGAGGCACAGCTGCCCCTCCTTCCACGGTTTCGGGAACCTCCCAGACGCAAGGCATGCGCTGAAGAGGTCCCGAAACCGCTCCTCCATCAGAGTGGCGGCGATCGCCACCACCCTGGCGGGGACGCCGTCGGGTCCCGGAGCCGTCTTCTTGGCGCGGACGTGGAAAACCGCCGCGCCAAGTTCCGACTCCGTGACCGGAGGGGCCTCCTCTGCCTCCTCGTCCTCCAGCGGGGCTCCGCGCATCTCCGGCGGGGTGAAGCTGTCCCTGCGCGGGAACAGGGACCGAACCACCCCGTCCAGAAACGAGGGCTCCAGGGTCTCGGCAACCGGGGGGCCAAAGGGGCGCAACTTGTTGCGCGCTGCCTTATATGGCCTCCCGTAGGGGTCGTTGTCGAGACCCTCCAGCAGCTCGGCTCTCGCCGAGTCTCTGGCGGCGGCGATGGCCCGATCGAGGACCAGTCTCGCCTCCGAGTATACCTCGTAGAGGTGGTCCTCGTCGGCCAGGTCCCGTCGACGCCGCCGTCGACTCCGCGTGTAGGCCCTCCTTGCCTCCACGCAAGCTGCTCGGAGCCCCGCCAGCTCCGCCGACCACCAGTACACGGCGCGTCCGTCTGGCGGCCGGCCAGACCGAGGCATGCTGGAGTTGCATACCTCGGTCAGAGACTGGCGCAGCTGCCCCGCTGCGGCATCCACATCCAGGCCGGCTGTAGGCGGCGACAGCCAGTCCTGGATGAACGCCGCCTCCCCCGCTGCCTCCCTGTCCAGGCGGGTCAGGGCCCACCGCGGAAACGGCGATCGCCCCGAGAGGGGCCGCCTCCCGCCAGGGCCACCGGCGGAGATGTCGAACCGCACGTAGCGGTGGTCCGACATGGTCTCCACCGGGTCCACCCGCCAGTTCAGCACGCGCGCGGCCAACGCAGGGGTGGCGAAAGTGACGTCCACTATCGAGCCACCCTGCCGCCGCACGCATGTCTGGACGCTCCCCCTGTTCAGGAGGGAGAGTCCAGAGGAGGCTGCCCACATCTCGACCGCCCGCCCGCGGGCGTCGGTGGCCGGGTTGCCCCAGGTCAAAGACTTGGCATTCAGGTCTCCCAGCACGGAGACCTGACGCGGAACCGCCCTGCCGACCACTGCGGCCAGGACTCCGAGAAAATTCTCAAAGTCCTGGAGAGGACGGTTTGGGGAGAAGTAGACGCCCACGAGCGCCACCTCTCCCCACGCGGCGGCCACGTATCCCGGTCCCCTCTCTAATAGCGAGAGGGGAGGGGAGTCCGTGGAAGACCGCGCCGCTAGTGCCACCAGGCCGTCCTCGTCACCCAGCCAGCTGCTGGGGATCGAGTACGGCTCGGCGACCACCGCTACGTTCACCAACCACTCGGCCATGACCTGCACTACCAGGTCCTGGGCCGCTCTGCAGTGGTTGGCGTTCGCCTGGAGGATGTGGTAGTCGGAGCACATTACTCCGACATCGCACGATCCTCCTCGGCTGCCGCCGCTGGAGCTGCAGCGGCGGCGACGACGGCAGCGGTGGTGGCGACAGGGCGAACCTGCGCCGGCACTATGCCCTTTTTGACGGGGGGCTTGCAGCCCCGGCCCGCCATCCTGTGGTCCGCGGGGCGGCCACTTGCAGCGCACGCCTTGCAGTGAGGCGTGGTGGCGCTGCAAGCGGCACTCTTGTGTCCCTCCTGTCCGCATCGGTAGCACGAGGCTCCCCAATCGGACTTGGAGGGACACGTGGCTCGGGTGTGGCCGAGGGCGCAGCACTTGAAGCAGCGCATAGGCTGGTCTTCAAGCGCTCGGACCACAGCCGAGCTGAGCCCCACGAGCAGCCGTCCCTTGGTCGCAGCAAGGACGGCCGCAGCCGCGGCAACAGGGCACTCGACGCGGACGATGCCCATGCCGCGGCGACCAACTCCGATGGCTCCGGCCCTCACTGCGGCAGCGACGCAGCCTCCAGCCGTGGCGACAGCCGCCACCACATCCTCCTTGGTGACCGAGTCGTCCAGCTCGGTCACCTCCAGGGATGCGGTCTTGACGGGCTTGACGACCGTCGCCACATCCGCGATGACCTCTTGCAACTTTGTTGCGAAGAGGTCCGCGTTAGCGCCGCGCTTCTCCCCCGAAAACTCGAAGATTCGAGCTCCGGCCTGGGTTCGGCGGCACGTAATGCCGCCGATCCCCAGCCGGGAGGGATCAGCATTCGTACGAGCCCGTCTAAGGACGGACTCGTACGTCTCGCCGCGCTCCGCGGCCTCCGGGGTGATGGTCACCACGACGGCCGCGGTTTTGGGAGGAATTAACTTCCTCCCGCCGGCTTTGGCTGGAGCCGCTTTCGCTGCCGCTGCAGGCGCAGTCGCAGCAGGCTTGGGGGCCGCCTTTCCCCCTGCCTTCTTCCTTCCCCTCCTGACCACTTCCGACCACGACATGTTGGCCGGGGTGGTGGAGGGAAGGAGGACGTCCTCCGCCTGCGAGGTCTGGGGGGCTGCTGCTGGAGGAGCAGCCGACGCAGCCGCCCCAGACGCACCCTCCGTGCCCGTGGTGGGGGGGGTTTGAGGAGCCGCCTTGCTCCTCTTGCCCTTCCCCTTGCCCTTGGAGGGCTTCTGGGCCTGGGGCTGCGCCCCCGATGCCGGGCCTGCCACAGGCGCAGGTTCCGGCTCCCGCGGTGGCGGCTTATCCGCCGCTAGCGGCGGGCGAAGCCGCCTTTCCGGCAGGAGCCGGTCCTCAATGCCTGCGAAACAGGCTCTGGTGAAGGCCCTCTCCTCCATTACGACCTTTCGGAATAATTCCTCAAGGTCGGAACGGGAAGAGGAGCCTCCTACCACCGACACCGGGGCAGGCTGGGCAGGCTGGGCAGGCTGGGCAGGCTGGGCAGACTGGACAGGCCGAGCCGTGGCCTCAGCCAGCTTCTGGTGAAGCTGGCTGACTTCCGCCTGCAGGCGATCCACCCTCGCCTGCAGCTGCCGCGTCTCGTCGCTGGCCGTCCGCCGCACCAGCTCCAGGACAATGCCGTGCATGCTGGCTGCACGGCATTTGAGGGCCTTCTGGAAGGTCCCCTTCAAGTTGGAGGACTTGGAGGCGACCTCCAGAACTTCCTCCTTGTCCTGGAGCGCCATGCGCTCCAGCTCCGCCAGGGAGTGGTCGGCGTACAGCACGGTGGACGTGCCGTAGCCAGCCCTCGACCTGGCGGCCCGCGCCTGCTGCTCCTTCGCAGCGACCCGCTCCTCCAGGTCCTGCTGGAGCTGCTCCCTCCTCTTCAGGCCTAGCTGACGCTCGGCGTCCACCAGGCCCACATCGTGGGTGGGAGCCGGAGCAGAAGTCGAAGCCCTCTTAGACTTCGCCTTCTTCCCCGACTTGCCCACCGATCCGGAGGAGCCCCCGGACCCGAGCCTCAGGTAGGCCCGCTTCCTATTGAGCCGGTCTGTCTCGGCCGCCGACGTGTCGACGACGGAGCTGTCGGTGTCCGACAGCAAGTCCGGCGTGCCGAACAGGCTGGCCGCAGAGGGTGCGCGGTCAGCCTCCGACGCCGAAACGTCGCCGGCGAGGCCCTGAGAAGGGCCTTTGGATTGGCCCTGAGAAGGGCCGTTTGAATCGCCCTGGGGGGGGCGATGGGTTAAAAAGCGCCCGGAGGCGTCGCGAGATGGTTTCTTCGTCATTTTCGCAGCGCGCATCAATAGCTGCGAAGCACAGTGCACTTTAGCCGCCGGTCTGCCACTCCGTTACGGTGGTCAGACACGGCTTTGCCCGGGGGTCACGACGAGGACGTAAGCACTGTGGGGTGGACCCCCAACCTAACCTTTTTTTTTTTTTTTTTTTTTTTTTTTTTTTTTTTTTTTTTTTTTTTTTTTTGTCGCTGAGAAATGACATTACGCATCTCCGCTCGTCGGGGGACGAGACGGAGTATGTGGGACTCCCTGCCAGAGTGGCAGTATACCCACTAAAACTCAGCGGCGTTCCCTCGGCGCCGTGATGGGAGGGTCATGGGAAACCGGCTCAGCCTTTACTTCCACGACCCTCCCGGCGCATGCCCGCCTAGCTGGCGGGCCCCGCGTGCCCCCCGAGCGGGAGCTGGGGGGCGACGGGAATGGCCGAGAACACCTGGCCATTCCCGTCCAACACTGGTGGAGGCGCGTGCGATGCAAGCGAGGGTGCCCCCGCACCCGTCGCCTGCTGGCCTCCACCTGGGAGGAGTCGGAGATGACCGTCATACTGACGTCTTCTCCGACCCCTCCTCCGCCTTCGGAGCGGCGCCGCGAGAGGGTCTTCCTCTCGCGCGCGCTCCTCCGCCTCCTTCTGGGACATGACCTGTTCGCAGAAGGAGGCGACTGCCGCCCAGGACCCCTCGTCCCTCAGCATGGCGTTGACCACGCCGGGGAGCGAGAGGTCCGTTCCGATCGCCGCCGTGAGACTGCGGCGCGGCTCGGACCACGACGGGCACACCGCGAGAGTGTGCTGCGCCGTGTCCTCCGCCGCGCCACAGTCGTGACACGACGGCGTCTCCTCCCGTCCGATCCGGCGCAGGTACGATCCGAAACAGCCGTGCCCGGACAGCACCTGCACCAGACGGAACGAGAGGAACCCGTGCCGCCGCTCGAGCCAGTCCCGCAGGACCGGCCCGAGCGCGTCGAGGGTTCGGCGGCCGAAGGCTGCGGTGGCGAGGTCCGCCGTCCAATGGACGACGATGGCGTCCCTCGCCTCCCGCCGGACGGCCTCCCGCTCTTCCGGGGCGGGGCGTTCTCCTCTCGCCCTCCGCCCCGCCGTCCATTCGTGCACTCTGGCGAGCACCCACGCCTCGAGCTCCCAAGGCGGGGTGCCGGCCAGAGCGCACGCCGCTGCACAGCCGACCGTGCGGTAGGCCCGCGCAACCCGCTGAGCAATGGCCCTCTGGGGCGCCCGCAACGCGGCGGCGTTCTCCCTCCGTCGGAGGGAGTCCTCCCAGATGGGGGCCCCGTACAGGGCCATGCTCTTCAGGATGCCGGCGTAGAGTTGCCGGCATCGTGCGCTGGGCCCCCCCAAATTGGGGAGAAGCCACGACAGCGCCCCCGCTGTCTTCAGCAGGCGCGCCGACAGCCCGCTAAAATGCGGGCCGAAGCGCCACCTGCTGTCGATCACGAGGCCCAGATATTTCATCTGGGCCTTGATCTCGATCCTGACGCCCTCCACGAAGATGTGGGCGTCAGGCGGGGGGCGCTGCCGAGGCCCGTGGAACCACACGGCCTCGGTCTTGTGCAGCGCCACCTTCAGACCTAGGCGGCGGATCCTCGCTGCGACCAAGGATCCGCCCGCCGAGGCCAGGTTGGCCGCCTCCCTGAAACTCTCCCCCCGGGCGGTGAGGAGAGTGTCGTCCGCGTAGCAGACGACACTCGTGCCTCGGAGGAGAGTTCCCCGCAAGAGCCAATCGAAGCCGACGTTCCAGAGGAGAGGTCCTAAGACTGACCCCTGTGGAACGCCGGCCTCGGCGGGATATCGCCGGACCTGGCCAGTTCTGTCCACCAGGAGGATCGCCCGGTCCTCCAGGTAGCTGGCCAGCAGACTGCGCAGGTATCGAGGCACTCCGTGGAACCGGAGCGCCTCTAGGATGGTGGAGTGAGGAACAGAGTTGAAGGCGTTGGCGATGTCGAACGACACCGCCAACACTCCGTCCCCCGCCTCCATCGCCCCCTGCACCTGCCCCTTGAGGCAGGCCAGCGCGTCCACCGTCGAACGCTCAGCCCGAAAGCCGAACTGAGCGTCCGACAAGTCCGGCCCGACATCCCGCAGATGGCTCTTCACGCGAGCAGCTATTATCCCCTCGAACATCTTTCCGACCTCATCGAGGAGAACGATGGGCCGGTATGCCGAGGGGGAGTCTGCTGGGCGGCCCTCCTTGCGGAGGAGGCACAGCTGCCCCTCCTTCCACGGTTTCGGGAACCTCCCAGACGCAAGGCATGCGCTGAAGAGGTCCCGAAACCGCTCCTCCATCAGAGTGGCGGCGATCGCCACCACCCTGGCGGGGACGCCGTCGGGTCCCGGAGCCGTCTTCTTGGCGCGGACGTGGAAAACCGCCGCGCCAAGTTCCGACTCCGTGACCGGAGGGGCCTCCTCTGCCTCCTCGTCCTCCAGCGGGGCTCCGCGCATCTCTGGCGGGGTGAAGCTGTCCCTGCGCGGGAACAGGGACCGAACCACCCCGTCCAGAAACGAGGGCTCCAGGGTCTCGGCAACCGGGGGGCCAAAGGGGCGCAGCTTGTTGCGCGCCGCCTTATATGGCCTCCCGTAGGGGTCGTTGTCGAGACCCTCCAGCAGCTCGGCTCTCGCCGAGTCTCTGGCGGCGGCGATGGCCCGATCGAGGACCAGCCTCGCCTCCGAGTACACCTCGTAGAGGTGGTCCTCGTCGGCCAGGTCCCGTCGACGCCGCCGTCGACTCCGCGTGTAGGCCCTCCTTGCCTCCACGCAAGCTGCTCGGAGCCCCGCCAGCTCCGCCGACCACCAGTACACGGCGCGTCCGTCTGGCGGCCGGCCAGACCGAGGCATGCTGGAGTTGCATACCTCGGTCAGAGACTGGCGCAGCTGCCCCGCTGCGGCGTCCACATCCAGGCCGGCTGTAGGCGGCGACAGCCAGTCCTGGATGAACGCCGCCTCCCCCGCTGCCTCCCTGTCCAGGCGGGTCAGGGCCCACCGCGGAAACGGCGATCGCCCCGAGAGGGGCCGCCTCCCGCCGGGGCCACCGGCGGAGATGTCGAACCGCACGTAGCGGTGGTCCGACATGGTCTCCACCGGGTCCACCCGCCAGTTCAGCACGCGCGCGGCCAACGCAGGGGTGGCGAAAGTGACGTCCACTATCGAGCCACCCTGCCGCCGCACGCATGTCTGGACGCTCCCCCTGTTCAAGAGGGAGAGTCCAGAGGAGGCTGCCCACATCTCGACCGCCCGCCCGCGGGCGTCGGTGGCCGGGTTGCCCCAGGTCACCGACTTGGCATTCAGGTCTCCCAGCACGGAGACCTGACGCGGAACCGCCCTGCCGACCACTGCGGCCAGGACTCCGAGAAAATTCTCAAAGTCCTGGAGAGGACGGTTTGGGGAGAAGTAGACGCCCACGAGCGCCACCTCTCCCCACGCGGCGGCCACGTATCCCGGTCCCCTCTCTAATAGCGAGAGGGGAGGGGAGTCCGTGGAAGACCGCGCCGCTAGTGCCACCGAGCCGTCCTCGTCACCCAGCCAGGTGCTGGGGATCGAGTACGGCTCGGCGACCACCGCTACGTTCACCAACCACTCGGCCATGACCTGCACTGCCAGGTCCTGGGCCGCTCTGCAGTGGTTGGTGTTCGCCTGGAGGATGTGGTAGTCGGAGCACATTACTCCGACATCGCACGATCCTCCTCGGCTGCCGCCGCTGGAGCTGCAGCGGCGGCGACGACGGCAGCGGTGGTGGCGACAGGGCGAACCTGCGCCGGCACTATGCCCTTTTTGACGGGGGGCTTGCAGCCCCTGCCCGCCATCCTATGGTCCGCGGGGCGGCCGCTTGCGGCGCACGCCTTGCAGTGAGGCGTGGTGGCGCTGCAAGCGGCACTCTTGTGCCCCTCCTGTCCGCATCGGTAGCACGAAGCTCCCCAATCGGACTTGGAGGGACACGTAGCTCGGGTGTGGCCGAAGGCGCAGCACTTGAAGCAGCGCATAGGCTGGTCTTCAAGCGCTCGGACCACAGCCGAGCTGAGCCCCACGAGCAGCCGTCCCTTGGTCGCAGCAAGGACGGCCGCAGCCGCGGCAACAGGGCACTCGACGCGGACGATGCCCATGCCGCGGCGACCAACCCCGATGGCTCCGGCCCTCACTGCGGCAGCGACGCAGCCTCCAGCCGTGGCGACAGCCGCCACCACATCCTCCTTGGTGACCGAGTCGTCCAGCTCGGTCACCTCCAGGGATGCGGTCTTGACGGGCTTGACGACCGTCGCCACATCCGCGATGACCTCTTGCAACTTTGTTGCGAAGAGGTCCGCGTTAGCGCCGCGCTTCTCCCCCGAGAACTCGAAAATTCGAGCTCCGGCCTGGGTTCGGCGGCACGTAATGCCTCCGATCCCCAGCCGGGAGGGATCAGCATTCGTACGAGCCCGTCTAAGGACGGACTCGTACGTCTCGCCGCGCTCCGCGGCCTCCGGGGTGATGGTCACCACGACGGCCGCGGTTTTGGGAGGAATTAACTTCCTCCCGCCGGCTTTGGCTGGAGCCGCTTTCGCTGCCGCTGCAGGCGCAGTCGCAGCAGGCTTGGGGGCCGCCTTTCCCCCTGCCTTCTTCCCTCCCCTCCTGACCACTTCCGACCACGACATGTTGGCCGGGGTGGTGGAGGGAAGGAGGACGTCCTCCGCCTGCGAGGTCTGGGGGGCTGCTGCTGGAGGAGCAGCCGACGCAGCCGTCCCAGACGCACCCTCCGTGCCCGTGGTGGGGGGGGTTTGAGGAGCCGCCTTGCTCCTCTTGCCCTTCCCCTTGCCCTTGGAGGGCTTCTGGGCCTGGGGCTGCGCTCCCGATGCCGGGCCTGCCACAGGCGCAAGTTCCGGCTCCCGCGGTGGCGGCTTATCCGCCGCTAGCGGCGGGCGAAGCCGCCTTTCCGGCAAGAGCCGGTCCTCAATGCCTGCGAAACAGGCTCTGGTGAAGGCCCTCTCCTCCGATATAACCTTTCGGAATAATTCCTCAAGGTTACTAGGGGAGGAGGAGCCTTCTACCACCGGCACCGGGGCAGGCTGGACAGGCTGGGCAGGCTGGGCAGACTGGGCAGGCCGAGCCGTGGCCTCAGCCAGCTTCTGGTGAAGCTGGCTGACCTCCGCCTGCAGGCGATCCACCCTCGCCTGCAGCTGCCGCGTCTCGTCGCTGGCCGTCCGCCGCACCAGCTCCAGGACAATGCCGTGCATGCTGGCTGCACGGCATTTGAGGGCCTTCTGGAAGGTCCCCTTCAAATTGGAGGACTTTGAGGCGACCTCCAGAACTTCCTCCTTGTCCTGGAGCGCCATGCGCTCCAGCTCCGCCAGGGAGTGGTCGGCGTACAGCACGGTGGACGTGCCGTAGCCAGCCCTCGACCTGGCGGCCCGCGCCTGCTGCTCCTTCGCAGCGACCCGCTCCTCCAGGTCCTGCTGGAGCTGCTCCCTCCTCGCCAGGCCCAACTGACGCTCGGCGTCCACCAGGCCCACATCGTGAGTGGGAGCCGGAGCAGAAGTCGAGGCCCTTTTGGACCTCGGCTTCTTCCCCGACTTGCCCACCGATCCGGAGGAGCCCCCGGACCCGAGCCTCAGGTAGGCCCGCTTTCGATTGAGCCGGTCTGTCTCGGCCGCCGACGTGTCGACGACGGAGCTGTCGGTGTCCGACAGCAAGTCCGGCGTGCCGAACAGGCTGGCCGCAGAGGGTGCGCGGTCAGCCTCCGACGCCGAAACGTCGCCGGCGAGGCCCTGAGAAGGGCCTTTGGATTGGCCCTGAGAAGGGCCGTTTGAATCGCCCTGGGAGGGGCGACGGGTTAAAAATCGCCCGGAGGCGTCGCGAGTCATCTTCTTCGGCATCTTAAACGCAGCGCGCATCGATTGCTGCGAGTCACAGCGCACTTTAGCCGCCGGTCTGCCACTCCGTTACGGTGGTCAGACACGGCGTTGCCCAGGGGTCACGACGGGGACGTATGCGCTGTGGGGGGACCCCCAACCTAACCTTTTTTTTTTTTTTTTTTTTTGTCGCTGAGAAATGACATTACGCATCTCCGCTCGTCGGGGGACGAGACGGAGTATGTGGGACTCCCTGCCAGAGTGGCAGTATACCCACTAAAACTCAGCGGTGTTCCCTCGGCGCCGTGATGGGAGGGTCATGGGAAACCGGCTCAGCCTTTACTTCCACGACCCTCCCGGCGCATGCCCGCCTAGCTGGCGGGCCCCGCGTGCCCCCCGAGCGGGAGCTGGGGGGCGACGGGAATGGCCGAGAACACCTGGCCATTCCCGTCCGACACTGGTGGAGGCGCGTGCGATGCAAGCGAGGGTGCCCCCGCACCCGTCGCCTGCTGGCCTCCACCTGGGAGGAGTCGGAGATGACCGTCATACTGACGTCTTCTCCGACCCCTCCTCCGCCTTCGGAGCGGCGCCGCGAGAGGGTCTTCCTCCCGCGCGCGCTCCGCCGCCTCCTTCTGGGACATGACGTGTTCGCAGAAGGAGGCGACTGCCGCCCAGGACCCCTCGTCCCTCAGCATGGCGTTGACCACGCCGGGGAGCGAGAGGTCCGTTCCGATCGCCGCCGTGAGACTGCGGCGCGGCTCGGACCACGACGGGCACACCGCGAGAGTGTGCTGCGCCGTGTCCTCCGCCGCGCCACAGTCGTGACACGACGGCGTCTCCTCCCGTCCGATCCGGTGCAGGTACGATCCGAAACAGCCGTGCCCGGACAGCACCTGCACCAGACGGAACGAGAGGAACCCGTGCCGCCGCTCGAGCCAGTCCCGCAGGACCGGCCCGAGCGCGTCGAGGGTTCGGCGGCCGAAGGCTGCGGTGGCGAGGTCCGCCGTCCAATGGACGACGATGGCGTCCCTCGCCTCCCGCCGGACGGCCTCCCGCTCTTCCGGGGCGGGGCGTTCTCCTCTCGCCCTCCGCCCCGCCGTCCATTCGTGCACTCTGGCGAGCACCCACGCCTCGAGCTCCCAAGGCGGGGTGCCGGCCAGAGCGCACGCCGCTGCACAGCCGACCGTGCGGTAGGCCCGCGCAACCCGCTGAGCAATGGCCCTCTGGGGCGCCCGCAACGCGGCGGCGTTCTCCCTCCGTCGGAGGGAGTCCTCCCAGATGGGGGCCCCGTACAGGGCCATGCTCTTCAGGATGCCGGCGTAGAGTTGCCGGCATCGTGCGCTGGGCCCCCCCAAATTGGGGAGAAGCCACGACAGCGCCCCCGCTGTCTTCAGCAGGCGCGCCGACAGCCCGCTAAAATGCGGGCCGAAGCGCCACCTGCTGTCGATCACGAGGCCCAGATATTTCATCTGGGCCTTGATCTCGATCCTGACGCCCTCCACGAAGATGTGGGCGTCAGGCGGGGGGCGCTGCCGAGGCCCGTGGAACCACACGGCCTCGGTCTTGTGCAGCGCCACCTTCAGACCTAGGCGGCGGATCCTCGCTGCGACCAAGGATCCGCCCGCCGAGGCCAGGTTGGCCGCCTCCCTGAAACTCTCCCCCCGGGCGGTGAGGAGAGTGTCGTCCGCGTAGCAGACGACACTCGTGCCTCGGAGGAGAGTTCCCCGCAAGAGCCAATCGAAGCCGACGTTCCAGAGGAGAGGTCCTAAGACTGACCCCTGTGGAACGCCGGCCTCGGCGGGATATCGCCGGACCTGGCCAGTTCTGTCCACCAGGAGGATCGCCCGGTCCTCCAGGTAGCTGGCCAGCAGACTGCGCAGGTATCGAGGCACTCCGTGGAACCGGAGCGCCTCTAGGATGGTGGAGTGAGGAACAGAGTTGAAGGCGTTGGCGATGTCGAACGACACCGCCAACACTCCGTCCCCCGCCTCCATCGCCCCCTGCACCTGCCCCTTGAGGCAGGCCAGCGCGTCCACCGTCGAACGCTCAGCCCGAAAGCCGAACTGAGCGTCCGACAAGTCCGGCCCGACATCCCGCAGATGGCTCTTCACGCGAGCAGCTATTATCCCCTCGAACATCTTTCCGACCTCATCGAGGAGAACGATGGGCCGGTATGCCGAGGGGGAGTCTGCTGGGCGGCCCTCCTTGCGGAGGAGGCACAGCTGCCCCTCCTTCCACGGTTTCGGGAACCTCCCAGACGCAAGGCATGCGCTGAAGAGGTCCCGAAACCGCTCCTCCATCAGAGTGGCGGCGATCGCCACCACCCTGGCGGGGACGCCGTCGGGTCCCGGAGCCGTCTTCTTGGCGCGGACGTGGAAAACCGCCGCGCCAAGTTCCGACTCCGTGACCGGAGGGGCCTCCTCTGCCTCCTCGTCCTCCAGCGGGGCTCCGCGCATCTCTGGCGGGGTGAAGCTGTCCCTGCGCGGGAACAGGGACCGAACCACCCCGTCCAGAAACGAGGGCTCCAGGGTCTCGGCAACCGGGGGGCCAAAGGGGCGCAGCTTGTTGCGCGCCGCCTTATATGGCCTCCCGTAGGGGTCGTTGTCGAGACCCTCCAGCAGCTCGGCTCTCGCCGAGTCTCTGGCGGCGGCGATGGCCCGATCGAGGACCAGCCTCGCCTCCGAGTACACCTCGTAGAGGTGGTCCTCGTCGGCCAGGTCCCGTCGACGCCGCCGTCGACTCCGCGTGTAGGCCCTCCTTGCCTCCACGCAAGCTGCTCGGAGCCCCGCCAGCTCCGCCGACCACCAGTACACGGCGCGTCCGTCTGGCGGCCGGCCAGACCGAGGCATGCTGGAGTTGCATACCTCGGTCAGAGACTGGCGCAGCTGCCCCGCTGCGGCGTCCACATCCAGGCCGGCTGTAGGCGGCGACAGCCAGTCCTGGATGAACGCCGCCTCCCCCGCTGCCTCCCTGTCCAGGCGGGTCAGGGCCCACCGCGGAAACGGCGATCGCCCCGAGAGGGGCCGCCTCCCGCCGGGGCCACCGGCGGAGATGTCGAACCGCACGTAGCGGTGGTCCGACATGGTCTCCACCGGGTCCACCCGCCAGTTCAGCACGCGCGCGGCCAACGCAGGGGTGGCGAAAGTGACGTCCACTATCGAGCCACCCTGCCGCCGCACGCATGTCTGGACGCTCCCCCTGTTCAAGAGGGAGAGTCCAGAGGAGGCTGCCCACATCTCGACCGCCCGCCCGCGGGCGTCGGTGGCCGGGTTGCCCCAGGTCACCGACTTGGCATTCAGGTCTCCCAGCACGGAGACCTGACGCGGAACCGCCCTGCCGACCACTGCGGCCAGGACTCCGAGAAAATTCTCAAAGTCCTGGAGAGGACGGTTTGGGGAGAAGTAGACGCCCACGAGCGCCACCTCTCCCCACGCGGCGGCCACGTATCCCGGTCCCCTCTCTAATAGCGAGAGGGGAGGGGAGTCCGTGGAAGACCGCGCCGCTAGTGCCACCGAGCCGTCCTCGTCACCCAGCCAGGTGCTGGGGATCGAGTACGGCTCGGCGACCACCGCTACGTTCACCAACCACTCGGCCATGACCTGCACTGCCAGGTCCTGGGCCGCTCTGCAGTGGTTGGTGTTCGCCTGGAGGATGTGGTAGTCGGAGCACATTACTCCGACATCGCACGATCCTCCTCGGCTGCCGCCGCTGGAGCTGCAGCGGCGGCGACGACGGCAGCGGTGGTGGCGACAGGGCGAACCTGCGCCGGCACTATGCCCTTTTTGACGGGGGGCTTGCAGCCCCTGCCCGCCATCCTATGGTCCGCGGGGCGGCCGCTTGCGGCGCACGCCTTGCAGTGAGGCGTGGTGGCGCTGCAAGCGGCACTCTTGTGCCCCTCCTGTCCGCATCGGTAGCACGAAGCTCCCCAATCGGACTTGGAGGGACACGTAGCTCGGGTGTGGCCGAAGGCGCAGCACTTGAAGCAGCGCATAGGCTGGTCTTCAAGCGCTCGGACCACAGCCGAGCTGAGCCCCACGAGCAGCCGTCCCTTGGTCGCAGCAAGGACGGCCGCAGCCGCGGCAACAGGGCACTCGACGCGGACGATGCCCATGCCGCGGCGACCAACCCCGATGGCTCCGGCCCTCACTGCGGCAGCGACGCAGCCTCCAGCCGTGGCGACAGCCGCCACCACATCCTCCTTGGTGACCGAGTCGTCCAGCTCGGTCACCTCCAGGGATGCGGTCTTGACGGGCTTGACGACCGTCGCCACATCCGCGATGACCTCTTGCAACTTTGTTGCGAAGAGGTCCGCGTTAGCGCCGCGCTTCTCCCCCGAGAACTCGAAAATTCGAGCTCCGGCCTGGGTTCGGCGGCACGTAATGCCGCCGATCCCCAGCCGGGAGGGATCAGCATTCGTACGAGCCCGTCTAAGGACGGACTCGTACGTCTCGCCGCGCTCCGCGGCCTCCGGGGTGATGGTCACCACGACGGCCGCGGTTTTGGGAGGAATTAACTTCCTCCCGCCGGCTTTGGCTGGAGCCGCTTTCGCTGCCGCTGCAGGCGCAGTCGCAGCAGGCTTGGGGGCCGCCTTTCCCCCTGCCTTCTTCCCTCCCCTCCTGACCACTTCCGACCACGACATGTTGGCCGGGGTGGTGGAGGGAAGGAGGACGTCCTCCGCCTGCGAGGTCTGGGGGGCTGCTGCTGGAGGAGCAGCCGACGCAGCCGTCCCAGACGCACCCTCCGTGCCCGTGGTGGGGGGGGTTTGAGGAGCCGCCTTGCTCCTCTTGCCCTTCCCCTTGCCCTTGGAGGGCTTCTGGGCCTGGGGCTGCGCTCCCGATGCCGGGCCTGCCACAGGCGCAAGTTCCGGCTCCCGCGGTGGCGGCTTATCCGCCGCTAGCGGCGGGCGAAGCCGCCTTTCCGGCAAGAGCCGGTCCTCAATGCCTGCGAAACAGGCTCTGGTGAAGGCCCTCTCCTCCGATATAACCTTTCGGAATAATTCCTCAAGGTTACTAGGGGAGGAGGGGCCTCCTACCACCGGCACCGGGGCAGGCTGGACAGGCTGGGCAGGCTGAGCGGACTGGGCAGGCCGAGCCGTGGCCTCAGCCAGCTTCTGATGAAGCTGGCTGACTTCCGCCTGCAGGCGATCCACCCTCGCCTGCAGCTGCCGCGTCTCGTCGCTGGCCGTCCGCCGCACCAGCTCCAGGACAATGCCGTGCATGCTGGCTGCACGGCATTTGAGGGCCTTCTGGAAGGTCCCCTTCAAGTTGGAGGACTTGGAGGCGACCTCCAGAACTTCCTCCTTGTCCTGGAGCGCCATGCGCTCCAGCTCCGCCAGGGAGTGGTCGGCGTACAGCACGGTGGACGTGCCGTAGCCAGCCCTCGACCTGGCGGCCCGCGCCTGCTGCTCCTTCGCAGCGACCCGCTCCTCCAGGTCCTGCTGCAGCTGCTCCCTCCTCGCCAGGCCCAACTGACGCTCGGCGTCCACCAGGCCCACATCGTGGGTGGAAGCCAAAGCAGAAGTCGAAGCCTTCTTAGGCCTCGACTTCTTCTTCGCCTTGTTTGACTCCGAGGAGCCGCCGGACCCGAGCCTCAGGTAGGCCCGCTTTCTCTTGAGCCGGTCCGTCTCGGCCGCCGACGTATCGACGACGGAGCTGTCGGAGTCCGACATCAAGTCTGGCGCTCCGAACAGGCTGGCCGCAGAGGGTGCGCGATCAGCCTCCGACGCCGAAGCGTCGCCAGCGAGGCCCTGGGAAGGGCCGATGGATTGGCCCTGAGAAGGGCCGTTGGGTTGGCCCTGAGAAGGGCCGTTTGAATCGCCCTGGGAGGGGCGATGGGTTAAAAACCGCCCGGAGGCGTCACGGGTTTGTTTCTTCTTCATTTTATTCGCAGCGCGCATCGATAGCTGCGAATCACAGCGCACTTTAGCCGCCGGTCTGCCACTCCGTTACGGTGGTCAGACACGGCGTTGCCCAGGGGTCACGACGGGGACGTATGCGCTGTGGGGGGACCCCCAACCTAACCTTTTTTTTTTTTTTTTTTTTGTCGCTGAGAAATGACATTACGCATCTCCGCTCGTCGGGGGACGAGACGGAGTATGTGGGACTCCCTGCCAGAGTGGCAGTATACCCACTAAAACTCAGCGGTGTTCCCTCGTCGCCGTGATGGGAGGGTCATGGGAAACCGGCTCAGCCTTTACTTCCACGACCCTCCCGGCGCATGCCCGCCTAGCTGGCGGGCCCCGCGTGCCCCCCGAGCGGGAGCTGGGGGGCGACGGGAATGGCCGGGAACACCTGGCCATTCCCGTCCGACACTGGTGGAGGCGCGTGCGATGCAAGCGAGGGTGCCCCCGCACCCGTCGCCTGCTGGCCTCCACCTGGGAGGAGTCGGAGATGACCGTCATACTGACGTCTTCTCCGACCCCTCCTCCGCCTTCGGAGCGGCGCCGCGAGAGGGTCTTCCTCTCGCGCGCGCTCCTCCGCCTCCTTCTGGGACATGACCTGTTCGCAGAAGGAGGCGACTGCCGCCCAGGACCCCTCGTCCTCCAGCATGGCCTTGACCACGCCGGGGAGCGAGAGGTCCGTTCCGATCGCCGCCGTGAGACTGCGGCGCGGCTCGGACCACGACGGGCACACCGCGAGAGTGTGCTGCGCCGTGTCCTCCGCCGCGCCACAGCCGTGACACGACGGCGTCTCCTCCCGTCCGATCCGGTGCAGGTACGATCCGAAACAGCCGTGCCCGGACAGCACCTGCACCAGACGGAACGAGAGGAACCCGTGCCGGCGCTCGAGCCAGTCCCGCAGGACCGGCCCGAGCGCGTCGAGGGTTCGGCGGCCGAAGGCTGCGGTGGCGAGGTCCGCCGTCCAATGGACGACGATGGCGTCCCTCGCCTCCCGCCGGACGGCCTCCCGCTCTTCCGGGGCGGGGCGTTCTCCTCTCGCCCTCCGCCCCGCCGTCCATTCGTGCACTCTGGCGAGCACCCACGCCTCGAGCTCCCAAGGCGGGGTGCCGGCCAGAGCGCACGCCGCTGCACAGCCGACCGTGCGGTAGGCCCGCGCAACCCGCTGAGCAATGGCCCTCTGGGGCGCCCGCAACGCGGCGGCGTTCTCCCTCCGTCGGAGGGAGTCCTCCCAGATGGGGGCCCCGTACAGGGCCATGCTCTTCAGGATGCCGGCGTAGAGTTGCCGGCATCGTGCGCTGGGCCCCCCCAAATTGGGGAGAAGCCACGACAGCGCCCCCGCTGTCTTCAGCAGGCGCGCCGACAGCCCGCTAAAATGCGGGCCGAAGCGCCACCTGCTGTCGATCACGAGGCCCAGATATTTCATCTGGGCCTTGATCTCGATCCTGACGCCCTCCACGAAGATGTGGGCGTCAGGCGGGGGGCGCTGCCGAGGCCCGTGAAACCACACGGCCTCGGTCTTGTGCAGCGCCACCTTCAGACCTAGGCGGCGGATCCTCGCTGCGACCAAGGATCCGCCCGCCGAGGCCAGGTTGGCCGCCTCCCTGAAACTCTCCCCCCGGGCGGTGAGGAGAGTGTCGTCCGCGTAACAGATGACACTCGTGCCTCGGAGGAGAGTTCCCCGCAAGAGCCAATCGAAGCCGACGTTCCAGAGGAGAGGTCCTAAGACTGACCCCTGTGGAACGCCGGCCTCGGCGGGATATCGCCGGACCTGGCCAGTTCTGTCCACCAGGAGGATCGCCCGGTCCTCCAGGTAGCTGGCCAGCAGACTGCGCAGGTATCGAGGCACTCCGTGGAACCGGAGCGCCTCTAGGATGGTGGAGTGAGGAACAGAGTCCCCCGCCTCCATCGCCCCCTGCACCTGCCCCTTGAGGCAGGCCAGCGCGTCCACCGTCGAACGCTCAGCCCGAAAGCCGAACTGAGCGTCCGACAAGTCCGGCCCGACATCCCGCAGATGGCTCTTGACTCGAGCAGCTATTATCCCCTCGAACATTTTACCGACCTCATCGAGGAGAACGATGGGCCGGTATGCCGAGGGGGAGTCTGCTGGGCGGCCCTCCTTGCGAAGGAGGCACAGCTGCCCCTCCTTCCACGGTTTCGGGAACCTCCCAGACGCAAGGCATGCGCTGAAGAGGTCCCGAAACCGCTCCTCCATCAGAGTGGCGGCGATCGCCACCACCCTGGCGGGGACGCCGTCGGGTCCCGGAGCCGTCTTCTTGGCGCGGACGTGGAAAACCGCCGCGCCAAGTTCCGACTCCGTGACCGGAGGGGCCTCCTCTGCCTCCTCGTCCTCCAGCGGGGCTCCGCGCATCTCCGGCGGGGTGAAGCTGTCCCTGCGCGGGAACAGGGACCGAACCACCCCGTCCAGAAACGAGGGCTCCAGGGTCTCGGCAACCGGGGGGCCAAAGGGGCGCAACTTGTTGCGCGCTGCCTTATATGGCCTCCCGTAGGGGTCGTTGTCGAGACCCTCCAGCAGCTCGGCTCTCGCCGAGTCTCTGGCGGCGGCGATGGCCCGATCGAGGACCAGTCTCGCCTCCGAGTATACCTCGTAGAGGTGGTCCTCGTCGGCCAGGTCCCGTCGACGCCGCCGTCGACTCCGCGTGTAGGCCCTCCTTGCCTCCACGCAAGCTGCTCGGAGCCCCGCCAGCTCCGCCGACCACCAGTACACGGCGCGTCCGTCTGGCGGCCGGCCAGACCGAGGCATGCTGGAGTTGCATACCTCGGTCAGAGACTGGCGCAGCTGCCCCGCTGCGGCATCCACATCCAGGCCGGCTGTAGGCGGCGACAGCCAGTCCTGGATGAACGCCGCCTCCCCCGCTGCCTCGATCGAGTACGGCTCGGCGACCACCGCTACGTTCACCAACCACTCGGCCATGACCTGCACTACCAGGTCCTGGGCCGCTCTGCAGTGGTTGGCGTTCGCCTGGAGGATGTGGTAGTCGGAGCACATTACTCCGACATCGCACGATCCTCCTCGGCTGCCGCCGCTGGAGCTGCAGCGGCGGCGACGACGGCAGCGGTGGTGGCGACAGGGCGAACCTGCGCCGGCACTATGCCCTTTTTGACGGGGGGCTTGCAGCCCCGGCCCGCCATCCTGTGGTCCGCGGGGCGGCCACTTGCAGCGCACGCCTTGCAGTGAGGCGTGGTGGCGCTGCAAGCGGCACTCTTGTGTCCCTCCTGTCCGCATCGGTAGCACGAGGCTCCCCAATCGGACTTGGAGGGACACGTGGCTCGGGTGTGGCCGAGGGCGCAGCACTTGAAGCAGCGCATAGGCTGGTCTTCAAGCGCTCGGACCACAGCCGAGCTGAGCCCCACGAGCAGCCGTCCCTTGGTCGCAGCAAGGACGGCCGCAGCCGCGGCAACAGGGCACTCGACGCGGACGATGCCCATGCCGCGGCGACCAACTCCGATGGCTCCGGCCCTCACTGCGGCAGCGACGCAGCCTCCAGCCGTGGCGACAGCCGCCACCACATCCTCCTTGGTGACCGAGTCGTCCAGCTCGGTCACCTCCAGGGATGCGGTCTTGACGGGCTTGACGACCGTCGCCACATCCGCGATGACCTCTTGCAACTTTGTTGCGAAGAGGTCCGCGTTAGCGCCGCGCTTCTCCCCCGAAAACTCGAAGATTCGAGCTCCGGCCTGGGTTCGGCGGCACGTAATGCCGCCGATCCCCAGCCGGGAGGGATCAGCATTCGTACGAGCCCGTCTAAGGACGGACTCGTACGTCTCGCCGCGCTCCGCGGCCTCCGGGGTGATGGTCACCACGACGGCCGCGGTTTTGGGAGGAATTAACTTCCTCCCGCCGGCTTTGGCTGGAGCCGCTTTCGCTGCCGCTGCAGGCGCAGTCGCAGCAGGCTTGGGGGCCGCCTTTCCCCCTGCCTTCTTCCTTCCCCTCCTGACCACTTCCGACCACGACATGTTGGCCGGGGTGGTGGAGGGAAGGAGGACGTCCTCCGCCTGCGAGGTCTGGGGGGCTGCTGCTGGAGGAGCAGCCGACGCAGCCGCCCCAGACGCACCCTCCGTGCCCGTGGTGGGGGGGGTTTGAGGAGCCGCCTTGCTCCTCTTGCCCTTCCCCTTGCCCTTGGAGGGCTTCTGGGCCTGGGGCTGCGCCCCCGATGCCGGGCCTGCCACAGGCGCAGGTTCCGGCTCCCGCGGTGGCGGCTTATCCGCCGCTAGCGGCGGGCGAAGCCGCCTTTCCGGCAGGAGCCGGTCCTCAATGCCTGCGAAACAGGCTCTGGTGAAGGCCCTCTCCTCCATTACGACCTTTCGGAATAATTCCTCAAGGTCGGAACGGGAAGAGGAGCCTCCTACCACCGACACCGGGGCAGGCTGGGCAGGCTGGGCAGGCTGGGCAGGCTGGGCAGACTGGACAGGCCGAGCCGTGGCCTCAGCCAGCTTCTGGTGAAGCTGGCTGACTTCCGCCTGCAGGCGATCCACCCTCGCCTGCAGCTGCCGCGTCTCGTCGCTGGCCGTCCGCCGCACCAGCTCCAGGACAATGCCGTGCATGCTGGCTGCACGGCATTTGAGGGCCTTCTGGAAGGTCCCCTTCAAGTTGGAGGACTTGGAGGCGACCTCCAGAACTTCCTCCTTGTCCTGGAGCGCCATGCGCTCCAGCTCCGCCAGGGAGTGGTCGGCGTACAGCACGGTGGACGTGCCGTAGCCAGCCCTCGACCTGGCGGCCCGCGCCTGCTGCTCCTTCGCAGCGACCCGCTCCTCCAGGTCCTGCTGGAGCTGCTCCCTCCTCTTCAGGCCTAGCTGACGCTCGGCGTCCACCAGGCCCACATCGTGGGTGGGAGCCGGAGCAGAAGTCGAAGCCCTCTTAGACTTCGCCTTCTTCCCCGACTTGCCCACCGATCCGGAGGAGCCCCCGGACCCGAGCCTCAGGTAGGCCCGCTTCCTATTGAGCCGGTCTGTCTCGGCCGCCGACGTGTCGACGACGGAGCTGTCGGTGTCCGACAGCAAGTCCGGCGTGCCGAACAGGCTGGCCGCAGAGGGTGCGCGGTCAGCCTCCGACGCCGAAACGTCGCCGGCGAGGCCCTGAGAAGGGCCTTTGGATTGGCCCTGAGAAGGGCCGTTTGAATCGCCCTGGGGGGGGCGATGGGTTAAAAAGCGCCCGGAGGCGTCGCGAGATGGTTTCTTCGTCATTTTCGCAGCGCGCATCAATAGCTGCGAAGCACAGTGCACTTTAGCCGCCGGTCTGCCACTCCGTTACGGTGGTCAGACACGGCTTTGCCCGGGGGTCACGACGAGGACGTAAGCACTGTGGGGTGGACCCCCAACCTAACCTTTTTTTTTTTTTTTTTTTTTTTTTTTTTTTTTTTTTTTTTTTTTTTTTTTGTCGCTGAGAAATGACATTACGCATCTCCGCTCGTCGGGGGACGAGACGGAGTATGTGGGACTCCCTGCCAGAGTGGCAGTATACCCACTAAAACTCAGCGGTGTTCCCTCGTCGCCGTGATGGGAGGGTCTTGGGAAACTGGCTCAGCCTTTACTTCCACGACCCTCCCGGCGCATGCCCGCCTACCTGGCGGGCCCCGCGTGCCCCCCGAGCGGGAGCTGGGGGGCGACGGGAATGGCCGGGAACACCTGGCCATTCCCGTCCGACACTGGTGGAGGCGCGTGCGATGCAAGCGAGGGTGCCCCCGCACCCGTCGCCTGCTGGCCTCCACCTGGGAGGAGTCGGAGATGACCGTCATACTGACGTCTTCTCCGACCCCTCCTCCGCCTTCGGAGCGGCGCCGCGAGAGGGTCTTCCTCCCGCGCGCGCTCCGCCGCCTCCTTCTGGGACATGACGTGTTCGCAGAAGGAGGCGACTGCCGCCCAGGACCCCTCGTCCCTCAGCATGGCGTTGACCACGCCGGGGAGCGAGAGGTCCGTTCCGATCGCCGCCGTGAGACTGCGGCGCGGCTCGGACCACGACGGGCACACCGCGAGAGTGTGCTGCGCCGTGTCCTCCGCCGCGCCACAGTCGTGACATGACGGCGTCTCCTCCCGTCCGATCCGGTGCAGGTACGATCCGAAACAGCCGTGCCCGGACAGCACCTGCACCAGACGGAACGAGAGGAACCCGTGCCGCCGCTCGAGCCAGTCCCGCAGGACCGGCCCGAGCGCGTCGAGGGTTCGGCGGCCGAAGGCTGCGGTGGCGAGGTCCGCCGTCCAATGGACGACGATGGCGTCCCTCGCCTCCCGCCGGACGGCCTCCCGCTCTTCCGGGGCGGGGCGTTCTCCTCTCGCCCTCCGCCCCGCCGTCCATTCGTGCACTCTGGCGAGCACCCACGCCTCGAGCTCCCAAGGCGGGGTGCCGGCCAGAGCGCACGCCGCTGCACAGCCGACCGTGCGGTAGGCCCGCGCAACCCGCTGAGCAATGGCCCTCTGGGGCGCCCGCAACGCGGCGGCGTTCTCCCTCCGTCGGAGGGAGTCCTCCCAGATGGGGGCCCCGTACAGGGCCATGCTCTTCAGGATGCCGGCGTAGAGTTGCCGGCATCGTGCGCTGGGCCCCCCCAAATTGGGGAGAAGCCACGACAGCGCCCCCGCTGTCTTCAGCAGGCGCGCCGACAGCCCGCTAAAATGCGGGTCGAAGCGCCACCTGCTGTCGATCACGAGGCCCACATATTTCATCTGGGCCTTGATCTCGATCCTGACGCCCTCCACGAAGATGTGGGCGTCAGGCGGGGGGCGCTGCCGAGGCCCGTGGAACCACACGGCCTCGGTCTTGTGCAGCGCCACCTTCAGACCTAGGCGGCGGATCCTCGCTGCGACCAAGGATCCGCCCGCCGAGGCCAGGTTGGCCGCCTCCCTGAAACTCTCCCCCCGGGCGGTGAGGAGAGTGTCGTCCGCGTAGCAGACGACACTCGTGCCTCGGAGGAGAGTTCCCCGCAAGAGCCAATCGAAGCCGACGTTCCAGAGGAGAGGTCCTAAGACTGACCCCTGTGGAACGCCGGCCTCGGCGGGATATCGCCGGACCTGGCCAGTTCTGTCCACCAGGAGGATCGCCCGGTCCTCCAGGTAGCTGGCCAGCAGACTGCGCAGGTATCGAGGCACTCCGTGGAACCGGAGCGCCTCTAGGATGGTGGAGTGGGGAACAGAGTTGAAGGCGTTGGCGATGTCGAACGACACCGCCAACACTCCGTCCCCCGCCTCCATCGCCCCCTGCACCTGCCCCTTGAGGCAGGCCAGCGCGTCCACCGTCGAACGCTCAGCCCGAAAGCCGAACTGAGCGTCCGACAAGTCCGGCCCGACATCCCGCAGATGGCTCTTGACTCGAGCAGCTATTATCCCCTCGAACATTTTACCGACCTCATCGAGGAGAACGATGGGCCGGTATGCCGAGGGGGAGTCTGCTGGGCGGCCCTCCTTGCGAAGGAGGCACAGCTGCCCCTCCTTCCACGGTTTCGGGAACCTCCCAGACGCAAGGCATGCGCTGAAGAGGTCCCAAAACCGCTCCTCCATCAGAGTGGCGGCGATCGCCACCACCCTGGCGGGGACGCCGTCGGGTCCCGGAGCCGTCTTCTTGGCGCGGACGTGGAAAACCGCCGCGCCAAGTTCCGACTCCGTGACCGGAGGGGCCTCCTCTGCCTCCTCGTCCTCCAGCGGGGCTCCGCGCATCTCTGGCGGGGTGAAGCTGTCCCTGCGCGGGAACAGGGACCGAACCACCCCGTCCAGAAACGAGGGCTCCAGGGTCTCGGCAACCGGGGGGCCAAAGGGGCGCAGCTTGTTGCGCGCCGCCTTATATGGCCTCCCGTAGGGGTCGTTGTCGAGACCCTCCAGCAGCTCGGCTCTCGCCGAGTCTCTGGCGGCGGCGATGGCCCGATCGAGGACCAGTCTCGCCTCCGAGTACACCTCGTAGAGGTGGTCCTCGTTGGCCGGGTCCCGTCGACGCCGCCGTCGACTCCGCGTGTAGGCCCTCCTTGCCTCCACGCAAGCTGCTCGGAGCCCCGCCAGCTCCGCCGACCACCAGTACACGGCGCGTCCGTCTGGCGGCCGGCCAGACCGAGGCATGCTGGAGTTGCATACCTCGGTCAGAGACTGGCGCAGCTGCCCCGCTGCGGCGTCCACATCCAGGCCGGCTGTAGGCGGTGACAGCCAGTCCTGGATGAACGCCGCCTCCCCCGCTGCCTCCCTGTCCAGGCGGGTCAGGGCCCACCGCGGAAACGGCGATCGCCCCGAGAGGGGCCGCCTCCCGCCGGGGCCACCGGCGGAGATGTCGAACCGCACGTAGCGGTGGTCCGACATGGTCTCCACCGGGTCCACCCGCCAGTTCAGCACGCGCGCGGCCAACGCAGGGGTGGCGAAAGTGACGTCCACTATCGAGCCACCCTGCCGCCGCACGCATGTCTGGACGCTCCCCCTGTTCAAGAGGGAGAGTCCAGAGGAGGCTGCCCACATCTCGACCGCCCGCCCGCGGGCGTCGGTGGCCGGGTTGCCCCAGGTCACCGACTTGGCATTCAGGTCTCCCAGCACGGAGACCTGACGCGGAACCGCCCTGCCGACCACTGCGGCCAGGACTCCGAGAAAATTCTCAAAGTCCTGGAGAGGACGGTTTGGGGAGAAGTAGACGCCCACGAGCGCCACCTCTCCCCACGCGGCGGCCACGTATCCCGGTCCCCTCTCTAATAGCGAGAGGGGAGGGGAGTCCGTGGAAGACCGCGCCGCTAGTGCCACCGAGCCGTCCTCGTCACCCAGCCAGGTGCTGGGGATCGAGTACGGCTCGGCGACCACCGCTACGTTCACCAACCACTCGGCCATGACCTGCACTGCCAGGTCCTGGGCCGCTCTGCAGTGGTTGGTGTTCGCCTGGAGGATGTGGTAGTCGGAGCCCATTACTCCGACATCGCACGATCCTCCTCGGCTGCCGCCGCTGGAGCTGCAGCGGCGGCGACGACGGCAGCGGTGGTGGCGACAGGGCGAACCTGCGCCGGCACTATGCCCTTTTTGACGGGGGGCTTGCAGCCCCTGCCCGCCATCCTATGGTCCGCGGGGCGGCCGCTTGCGGCGCACGCCTTGCAGTGAGGCGTGGTAGCGCTGCAAGCGGCACTCTTGTGCCCCTCCTGTCCGCATCGGTAGCACGAGGCTCCCCAATCGGACTTGGAGGGACACGTAGCTCGGGTGTGGCCGAAGGCGCAGCACTTGAAGCAGCGCATAGGCTGGTCTTCAAGCGCTCGGACCACAGCCGAGCTGAGCCCCACGAGCAGCCGTCCCTTGGTCGCAGCAAGGACGGCCGCAGCCGCGGCAACAGGGCACTCGACGCGGACGATGCCCATGCCGCGGCGACCAACCCCGATGGCTCCGGCCCTCAATGCGGCAGCGACGCAGCCTCCAGCCGTGGCGACAGCCGCCACCACATCCTCCTTGGTGACCGAGTCGTCCAGCTCGGTCACCTCCAGGGATGCGGTCTTGACGGGCTTGACGACCGTCGCCACATCCGCGATGACCTCTTGCAACTTTGTTGCGAAGAGGTCCGCGTTAGCGCAGCGCTTCTCCCCCGCAAACTCGAAGATTCGAGCTCCGGCCTGGGTTCGGCGGCACGTAATGCCGCCGATCCCCAGCCGGGAGGGATCAGCATTCGTACGAGCCCGTCTAAGGACGGACTCGTACGTCTCGCCGCGCTCCGCGGCCTCAGGGGTGATGGTCACCACGACGGCCGCGGTTTTGGGAGGAATTAACTTCCTCCCGCCGGCTTTGGCTGGAGCCGCTTTCGCTGGCGCTACAGGCGCAGTCGCAGCGGGCTTGGGGGCCGCCTTTCCCCCAGCCTTCTTCCTTCCCCTCCTGACCACTTCCGACCACGACATGTTGGCCGGGGTGGTGGAGGGAAGGAGGACGTCCTCCGCCTGCGAGGTCTGGGGGGCTGCTGCTGGAGGAGCAGCCGACGCAGCCGCCCCAGACGCACCCTCCGTGCCCGTGGTGGGGGGGGTTTGAGGAGCCGCCTTGCTCCCCTTGCCCTTCCCCTTGCCCTTGCCCTTGCCCGTGGAGGGCTTCTGGGCCTGGGGCTGCGCTCCCGATGCCGGGCCTGCTGCAGGCGCAGGTTCCGGCTCCCGCGGTGGCGGCTTGTCCGCCGCTAGCGGCGGGCGAAGCCGCCTTTCCGGCAAGAGCCGGTCCTCAATGCCTGCGAAACAGGCTCTGGTGAAGGCCCTCTCCTCCAATATAACCTTTCGGAATAATTCCTCAAGGTTAGTAGGGGAGGGGCCTCCTACCACCGGCACCGGGGCAGGCTGGACAGGCTGGGCAGGCTGAGCGGACTGGGCAGGCCGAGCCGTGGCCTCAGCCAGTTTCTGGTGAAGCTGGCTGACCTCCGCCTGCAGGCGATCCACCCTCGCCTGCAGCTGCCGCGTCTCGTCGCTGGCCGTCCGCCGCACCAGCTCCAGGACAATGCCGTGCAGACTGGCTGCCCGGCATTTGAGGGCCTTTTGGAAGGTCCCCTTCAAATTGGAGGACTTTGAGGCGACCTCCAAAACCTCTTCCTTGTCCTGGAGCGCCATGCGCTCCAGCTCTGCTAGGGAGTGGTCGGCGTACAGCACGGTGGAAGTGCCATAGCCAGCCCTCGACCTGGCAGCCCGCGCCTGCTGCTCCTTTGCAGCGACCCTCTCCTCCAGGTCTCTCTGGAGCTGCTCTCTCTTCGCCAGGCCCAACTGCCGCTCGGCGTCCGCCAGGCCCACATCGTGGGTAGGAGCCGAAGCAGAAGTCGAAGCCTTCTTAGGCTTCGACTTCTTCTTCGCCTTGTTTGACTCCGAGGAGCCCCCAGACCCGAGCCTCAGGTAGGCCCGCTTCCTGTTGAGTCGGTCCGTCTCAGCCGCCGACGTGTCGACGACTGAGCTGTCGGAGTCCGACACCAACTCCGGCGCGCCGAACAGGCTGGCCGCAGACGGTGCGCGGTCAGCCTCCGACGCCGAGGCGTCACCGGCGTGGCCCTGAGAAGGGCCGTTGGAATCGCCCTGGGTAGAGCGATTCTGGTTAAAAACTGGGTTAAAATCTGTATTTACAATAAAACGCCCGGAGGCGTCACGCTTTGGTTGTTTCGGCATCTTAATCGCAGAGCGCATCGATGTCTGCGAGTCACAGTGCACTTTGGCCGTACCCAGTCTGCCACTCCGTTACGGTGGTCAGAACTGGGCCGTTTCCAGGGGACGCGACGTGGACGCAAGCACTGTGGGGTGGTCCCCCAACCTAACCTAACCTTTTTTTTTTTTTTTTTTTTTTTTTTTTTTTTTTTTTTTTTTTTTTTTTTTGTCGCTGAGAAATGACATTACGCATCTCCGCTCGTCGGGGGACGAGACGGAGTATGTGGGACTCCCTGCCAGAGTGGCAGTATACCCACTAAAACTCAGCGGTGTTCCCTCGGCGCCGTGATGGGAGGGTCATGGGAAACCGGCTCAGCCTTTACTTCCACGACCCTCCCGGCGCATGCCCGCCTAGCTGGCGGGCCCCGCGTGCCCCCCGAGCGGGAGCTGGGGGGCGACGGGAATGGCCGAGAACACCTGGCCATTCCCGTCCGACACTGGTGGAGGCGCGTGCGATGCAAGCGAGGGTGCCCCCGCACCCGTCGCCTGCTGGCCTCCACCTGGGAGGAGTCGGAGATGACCGTCATACAGACGTCTTCTCCGACCCCTCCTCCGCCTTCGGAGCGGCGCCGCGAGAGGGTCTTCCTCCCGCGCGCGCTCCGCCGCCTCCTTCTCGGACATGACGTGTTCGCAGAAGGAGGCGACTGCCGCCCAGGACCCCTCGTCCCTCAGCATGGCGTTGACCACGCCGGGGAGCGAGAGGTCCGTTCCGATCGCCGCCGTGAGACTGCGGCGCGGCTCGGACCACGACGGGCACACCGCGAGAGTGTGCTGCGCCGTGTCCTCCGCCGCGCCACAGCCGTGACACGACGGCGTCTCCTCCCGTCCGATCCGGTGCAGGTACGATCCGAAACAGCCGTGCCCGGACAGCACCTGCACCAGACGGAACGAGAGGAACCCGTGCCGCCGCTCGAGCCAGTCCCGCAGGACCGGCCCGAGCGCGTCGAGGGTTCGGCGGCCGAAGGCTGCGGTGGCGAGGTCCGCCGTCCAATGGACGACGATGGCGTCCCTCGCCTCCCGCCGGACGGCCTCCCGCTCTTCCGGGGCGGGGCGTTCTCCTCTCGCCCTCCGCCCCGCCGTCCATTCGTGCACTCTGGCGAGCACCCACGCCTCGAGCTCCCAAGGCGGGGTGCCGGCCAGAGCGCACGCCGCTGCACAGCCGACCGTGCGGTAGGCCCGCGCAACCCGCTGAGCAATGGCCCTCTGGGGCGCCCGCAACGCGGCGGCGTTCTCCCTCCGTCGGAGGGAGTCCTCCCAGATGGGGGCCCCGTACAGGGCCATGCTCTTCAGGATGCCGGCGTAGAGTTGCCGGCATCGTGCGCTGGGCCCCCCCAAATTGGGGAGAAGCCACGACAGCGCCCCCGCTGTCTTCAGCAGGCGCGCCGACAGCCCGCTAAAATGCGGGCCGAAGCGCCACCTGCTGTCGATCACGAGGCCCAGATATTTCATCTGGGCCTTGATCTCGATCCTGACGCCCTCCACGAAGATGTGGGCGTCAGGCGGGGGGCGCTGCCGAGGCCCGTGGAACCACACGGCCTCGGTCTTGTGCAGCGCCACCTTCAGACCTAGGCGGCGGATCCTCGCTGCGACCAAGGATCCGCCCGCCGAGGCCAGGTTGGCCGCCTCCCTGAAACTCTCCCCCCGGGCGGTGAGGAGAGTGTCGTCCGCGTAGCAGACGACACTCGTGCCTCGGAGGAGAGTTCCCCGCAAGAGCCAATCGAAGCCGACGTTCCAGAGGAGAGGTCCTAAGACTGACCCCTGTGGAACGCCGGCCTCGGCGGGATATCGCCGGACCTGGCCAGTTCTGTCCACCAGGAGGATCGCCCGGTCCTCCAGGTAGCTGGCCAGCAGACTGCGCAGGTATCGAGGCACTCCGTGGAACCGGAGCGCCTCTAGGATGGTGGAGTGAGGAACAGAGTTGAAGGCGTTGGCGATGTCGAACGACACCGCCAACACTCCGTCCCCCGCCTCCATCGCCCCCTGCACCTGCCCCTTGAGGCAGGCCAGCGCGTCCACCGTCGAACGCTCAGCCCGAAAGCCGAACTGAGCGTCCGACAAGTCCGGCCCGACATCCCGCAGATGGCTCTTCACGCGAGCAGCTATTATCCCCTCGAACATCTTTCCGACCTCATCGAGGAGAACGATGGGCCGGTATGCCGAGGGGGAGTCTGCTGGGCGGCCCTCCTTACGGAGGAGGCACAGCTGCCCCTCCTTCCACGGTTTCGGGAACCTCCCAGACGCAAGGCATGCGCTGAAGAGGTCCCGAAACCGCTCCTCCATCAGAGTGGCGGCGATCGCCACCACCCTGGCGGGGACGCCGTCGGGTCCCGGAGCCGTCTTCTTGGCGCGGACGTGGAAAACCGCCGCGCCAAGTTCCGACTCCGTGACCGGTTCCGGCTCCCTCGGTGGCGGCTTGTCCGCCGCTAGCGGCGGGCGAAGCCGCCTTTCCGGCAAGAGCCGGTCCTCTATGCCTGCGAAACAGGCTCTGGTGAAGGCCCTCTCCTCCAATATAACCTTTCGGAATAATTCCTCAAGGTTAGTAGGGGAGGAGGAGCCCTCTACCACCGGCACCGGGGCAGGCTAGACAGGCTGGGCAGGCTGGGCAGACTGGGCAGGCCGAGCCGTGGCCTCAGCCAGCTTCTGGTGAAGCTGGCTGACCTCCGCCTGCAGGCGATCCACCCTCGCCTGCAGCTGCCGCGTCTCGTCGCTGGCCGTCCGCCGCACCAGCTCCAGGACAATGCCGTGCATGCTGGCTGCACGGCATTTGAGGGCCTTCTGGAAGGTCCCCTTCAAGTTCGACGACTTGGAGGCGACCTCCAGAACTTCCTCCTTGTCCTGGAGCGCCATGCGCTCCAGCTCCGCCAGGGAGTGGTCGGCGTACAGCACGGTGGACGTGCCGTAGCCAGCCCTCGACCTGGCGGCCCGCGCCTGCTGCTCCTTCGCAGCGACCCGCTCCTCCAGGTCCTGCTGGAGCTGCTCCCTCCTCTTCAGGCCTAGCTGACGCTCGGCGTCCACCAGGCCCACATCGTGGGTGGGAGCCGGAGCAGAAGTCGAAGCCCTCTTAGACTTCGGCTTCTTCCCCGACTTGCCCACCGATCCGGAGGAGCCCCCGGACCCGAGCCTCAGGTAGGCCCGCTTCCTATTGAGCCGGTCCGTCTCAGCCGCCGACGTGTCGACGACGGAGCTGTCGGTGTCCGACAGCAAGTCCGGCGTGCCGAACAGGCTGGCCGCAGAGGGTGCGCGGTCAGCCTCCGACGCCGAAACGTCGCCGGCGAGGCCCTGAGAAGGGCCTTTGGATTGGCCCTGAGAAGGGCTTGGTAACCTAACCTTTTTTTTTTTTTTTTGTCGCTGAGAAATGACATTACGCATCTCCGCTCGTCGGGGGACGAGACGGAGTATGTGGGACTCCCTGCCAGAGTGGCAGTATACCCACTAAAACTCAGCGGTGTTCCCTCGTCGCCGTGATGGGAGGGTCATGGGAAACCGGCTCAGCCTTTACTTCCACGACCCTCCCGGCGCATGCCCGCCTAGCTGGCGGGCCCCGCGTGCCCCCCGAGCGGGAGCTGGGGGGCGACGGGAATGGCCGGGAACACCTGGCCATTCCCGTCCGACACTGGTGGAGGCGCGTGCGATGCAAGCGAGGGTGCCCCCGCACCCGTCGCCTGCTGGCCTCCACCTGGGAGGAGTCGGAGATGACCGTCATACTGACGTCTTCTCCGACCCCTCCTCCGCCTTCGGAGCGGCGCCGCGAGAGGGTCTTCCTCTCGCGCGCGCTCCTCCGCCTCCTTCTGGGACATGACCTGTTCGCAGAAGGAGGCGACTGCCGCCCAGGACCCCTCGTCCTCCAGCATGGCCTTGACCACGCCGGGGAGCGAGAGGTCCGTTCCGATCGCCGCCGTGAGACTGCGGCGCGGCTCGGACCACGACGGGCACACCGCGAGAGTGTGCTGCGCCGTGTCCTCCGCCGCGCCACAGCCGTGACACGACGGCGTCTCCTCCCGTCCGATCCGGTGCAGGTACGATCCGAAACAGCCGTGCCCGGACAGCACCTGCACCAGACGGAACGAGAGGAACCCGTGCCGGCGCTCGAGCCAGTCCCGCAGGACCGGCCCGAGCGCGTCGAGGGTTCGGCGGCCGAAGGCTGCGGTGGCGAGGTCCGCCGTCCAATGGACGACGATGGCGTCCCTCGCCTCCCGCCGGACGGCCTCCCGCTCTTCCGGGGCGGGGCGTTCTCCTCTCGCCCTCCGCCCCGCCGTCCATTCGTGCACTCTGGCGAGCACCCACGCCTCGAGCTCCCAAGGCGGGGTGCCGGCCAGAGCGCACGCCGCTGCACAGCCGACCGTGCGGTAAGCCCGCGCAACCCGCTGAGCAATGGCCCTCTGGGGCGCCCGCAACGCGGCGGCGTTCTCCCTCCTTCGGAGGGAGTCCTCCCAGATGGGGGCCCCGTACAGGGCCATGCTCTTCAGGATGCCGGCGTAGAGTTGCCGGCATCGTGCGCTGGGCCCCCCCAAATTGGGGAGAAGCCACGACAGCGCCCCCGCTGTCTTCAGCAGGCGCGCCGACAGCCCGCTAAAATGCGGGCCGAAGCGCCACCTGCTGTCAATCACGAGGCCCAGATATTTCATCTGGGCCTTGATCTCGATCCTGATGCCCTCCACGAAGATGTGGGCGTCAGGCGGGGGGCGCTGCCGAGGCCCGTGGAACCACACGGCCTCGGTCTTGTGCAGCGCCACCTTCAGACCTAGGCGGCGGATCCTCGCTGCGACCAAGGATCCGCCCGCCGAGGCCAGGTTGGCCGCCTCCCTGAAACTCTCCCCCCGGGCGGTGAGGAGAGTGTCGTCCGCGTAGCAGATGACACTCGTGCCTCGGAGGAGAGTTCCCCGCAAGAGCCAATCGAAGCCGACGTTCCAGAGGAGAGGTCCTAAGACTGACCCCTGCGGAACGCCGGCCTCGGCGGGATATCGCCGGACCTGGCCAGTTCTGTCCACCAGGAGGATCGCCCGGTCCTCCAGGTAGCTGGCCAGCAGACTGCGCAGGTATCGAGGCACTCCGTGGAACCGGAGCGCCTCTAGGATGGTGGAGTGGGGAACAGAGTTGAAGGCGTTGGCAATGTCGAACGACACCGCCAACACTCCGTCCCCCGCCTCCATCGCCCCCTGCACCTGACCCTTGAGGCAGGCCAGCGCGTCCACCGTCGAACGCTCAGCCCGAAAGCCGAACTGAGCGTCCGACAAGTCCGGCCCGACATCCCGCAGATGGCTCTTGACTCGAGCAGCTATTATCCCCTCGAACATTTTACCGACCTCATCGAGGAGAACGATGGGCCGGTATGCCGAGGGGGAGTCTGCTGGGCGGCCCTCCTTGCGAAGGAGGCACAGCTGCCCCTCCTTCCACGGTTTCGGGAACCTCCCAGACGCAAGGCATGCGCTGAAGAGGTCCCGAAACCGCTCCTCCATCAGAGTGGCGGCGATCGCCACCACCCTGGCGGGGACGCCGTCGGGTCCCGGAGCCGTCTTCTTGGCGCGGACGTGGAAAACCGCCGCGCCAAGTTCCGACTCCGTGACCGGAGGGGCCTCCTCTGCCTCCTCGTCCTCCAGCGGGGCTCCGCGCATCTCTGGCGGGGTGAAGCTGTCCCTGCGCGGGAACAGGGACCGAACCACCCCGTCCAGAAACGAGGGCTCCAGGGTCTCGGCAACCGGGGGGCCAAAGGGGCGCAGCTTGTTGCGCGCCGCCTTATATGGCCTCCCGTAGGGGTCGTTGTCGAGACCCTCCAGCAGCTCGGCTCTCGCCGAGTCTCTGGCGGCGGCAATGGCCCGATCGAGGACCAGTCTCGCCTCCGAGTATACCTCGTAGAGGTGGTCCTCGTCGGCCAGGTCCCGTCGACGCCGCCGTCGACTCCGCGTGTAGGCCCTCCTTGCCTCCACGCAAGCTGCTCGGAGCCCCGCCAGCTCCGCCGACCACCAGTACACGGCGCGTCCGTCTGGCGGCCGGCCAGACCGAGGCATGCTGGAGTTGCATACCTCGGTCAGAGACTGGCGCAGCTGCCCCGCTGCGGCGTCCACATCCAGGCCGGCTGTAGGCGGTGACAGCCAGTCCTGGATGAACGCCGCCTCCCCCGCTGCCTCCCTGTCCAGGCGGGTCAGGGCCCACCGCGGAAACGGCGATCGCCCCGAGAGGGGCCGCCTCCCGCCGGGGCCACCGGCGGAGATGTCGAACCGCACGTAGCGGTGGTCCGACATGGTCTCCACCGGGTCCACCCGCCAGTTCAGCACGCGCGCGGCCAACGCAGGGGTGGCGAAAGTGACGTCCACTATCGAGCCACCCTGCCGCCGCACGCATGTCTGGACGCTCCCCCTGTTCAAGAGGGAGAGTCCAGAGGAGGCTACCCACATCTCGACCGCCCGCCCGCGGGCGTCGGTGGCCGGGTTGCCCCAGGTCACCGACTTGGCATTCAGGTCTCCCAGCACGGAGACCTGACGCGGAACCGCCCTGCCGACCACTGCGGCCAGGACTCCGAGAAAATTCTCAAAGTCCTGGAGAGGACGGTTTGGGGAGAAGTAGACGCCCACGAGCGCCACCTCTCCCCACGCGGCGGCCACGTATCCCGGTCCCCTCTCTAATAGCGAGAGGGGAGGGGAGTCCGTGGAAGACCGCGCCGCTAGTGCCACCGAGCCGTCCTCGTCACCCAGCCAGGTGCTGGGGATCGAGTACGGCTCGGCGACCACCGCTACGTTCACCAACCACTCGGCCATGACCTGCACTGCCAGGTCCTGGGCCGCTCTGCAGTGGTTGGTGTTCGCCTGGAGGATGTGGTAGTCGGAGCCCATTACTCCGACATCGCACGATCCTCCTCGGCTGCCGCCGCTGGAGCTGCAGCGGCGGCGACGACGGCAGCGGTGGTGGCGACAGGGCGAACCTGCGCCGGCACTATGCCCTTTTTGACGGGCGGCTTGCAGCCCCTGCCCGCCATCCTATGGTCCGCGGGGCGGCCGCTTGCGGCGCACGCCTTGCAGTGAGGCGTGGTGGCGCTGCAAGCGGCACTCTTGTGCCCCTCCTGTCCGCATCGGTAGCACGAGGCTCCCCAATCAGACTTGGAGGGACACGTAGCTCGGGTGTGGCCGAAGGCGCAGCACTTGAAGCAGCGCATAGGCTGGTCTTCAAGCGCTCGGACCACAGCCGAGCTGAGCCCCACGAGCAGCCGTCCCTTGGTCGCAGCAAGGACGGCCGCAGCCGCGGCAACAGGGCACTCGACGCGGACGATGCCCATGCCGCGGCGACCAACCCCGATGGCTCCGGCCCTCACTGCGGCAGCGACGCAGCCTCCAGCCGTGGCGACAGCCGCCACCACATCCTCCTTGGTGACCGAGTCGTCCAGCTCGGTCACCTCCAGGGATGCGGTCTTGACGGGCTTGACGACCGTCGCCACATCCGCGATGACCTCTTGCAACTTTGTTGCGAAGAGGTCCGCGTTAGCGCCGCGCTTCTCCCCCGAAAACTCGAAGATTCGAGCTCCGGCCTGGGTTCGGCGGCACGTAATGCCGCCGATCCCCAGCCGGGAGGGATCAGCATTCGTACGAGCCCGTCTTAGGACGGACTCGTACGTCTCGCCGCGCTCCGCGGCCTCCGGGGTGATGGTCACCACGACGGCCGCGGTTTTGGGAGGAATTAACTTCCTCCCGCCGGCTTTGGCTGGAGCCGCTTTCGCTGCCGCTGCAGGCGCAGTCGCAGCAGGCTTGGGGGCCGCCTTTCCCCCTGCCTTCTTCCTTCCCCTCCTGACCACTTCCGACCACGACATGTTGGCCGGGGTGGTGGAGGGAAGGAGGACGTCCTCCGCCTGCGAGGTCTGGGGGGCTGCTGCTGGAGGAGCAGCCGACGCAGCCGCCCCAGACGCACCCTCCGTGCCCGTGGTGGGGGGGGTTTGAGGAGGCGCCTTGCTCCCCTTGCCCTTCCCCTTGCCCTTGCCCTTGCCCGTGGAGGACTTGATTACAAGCTGCACGGGAACGGCCATAGCTCCGAAACGGGACGTCCTAGGGGGAAAGTAATCAAACAATAATTAGTTTCTCAAAGAGGGGCAACTAACACAATTTGCCCCATCCCTCTGTGACGTCTCTGAAAAAAGCTCGGGGTAAAGTTACGAGTTTTTCCCCACATAAATTCTCCCTACGGTGTCTCCCACTGTTTTTTCCCAATTTTAATTATATATTTATGTTAGTTTAAATTAATGTGTATCTTTAATATTAATTAATTAACTTTTATTAAAATAAGTGTATGTTGCTAAGTTGATAGACATTTAAACAGCACATAAGCTGCCACAGTCTGTAAAATTTGTCAATAGATTTTCAGCTCTATCGCTAACGCATTAAGGTTCAAAGTCGGCTTGGGAAGTTGGGCGGTATCGGGTGGCGTGACCTGCTGACGTCTGTACGTCATCTAAGCCAGAGCAAGTCCGATCCCCCCCCCCCCCTTAGGCAATTCCCCCCCCGTAACTCTACTCTTACCAGATACACACACTTACCATAAATTATTACAGTACATAATTACAATTACTTTCATTTATTTACAGTTACTTCATTTATTACATTTATCCACATAATAAATTTACACACACCGTATCCCGAACAACTCCCACCTTAAAAACCTAATATCTCGGAAACGGCTGGGAATATCGAAGTTTTGACGAAATTTGCCCCCCCCCTATAACCCCCCTCTCAGCTAGAACGTAGATTGGGATAAGACCCCTAGACCCCCTTTATGACCCCGTTGTTGACCCCAAAAATTATTTGGTAGTAATTTGAACTAAAAATTTGTTATACCCATAGACTAAAAATAGCATAACATAGCATCAACCTATATTCAAACCTATATTCAGCCCATACCAGACCCCCCCCCATACACTAACCCCCCCCCTACAAAGATTACCTCCTTAAACCCAACTAAGAGGCCCTCAGCCGCAACAGCAAACCCCACATCGTAGAAACACCCTCATACCCCCCCCCCCCCCCCACCACCCCACCTCCCCTAAACTGACCCTGGAATCTGACCTACCAAGAAGAGCTCAAAAAGACCAAACAAACGAGCCCACCCACGCCAAAATCGGAGCGGTATAGACCCAGCTAGGTCAACTGGAACATCTGTCCGGCAAGCCTCGGCACGGTACGGTACGGCAGAACCCCAAAAAGCTGATATCTCTGGAACTAAAGGAGATAGGCCATTTTCGACCACGGATTCAGCCTTTGTGGCGTCGAAGACGCCACGGTTGAAACCGCTACAGAGGTATCCATCCCCCCCTTTTTCCTTAACCCCCCCCTCCCCTATCCTTTAACAGGCCATATTTAGGGAGGGAGAGGACTTAGAGCCTTTTTGACCTCAAAATCGGCCTTTGTGGTGTGGCCAAAGTCGCACGAGAGGTACCCTCTCCCCTCTGATTGGACCCCCCCCCCCCTACCCCTCTCACAAACAGACCAGTATCTCACAACTATAGTAGATGGGAAAACCTTTAAATGCGAAATTAGACTGTTCGATTTTGACCCCCCTTTACAGGGTTGAAACGAGACTGCATACTACAGTGCAGTGTAATTAATAATTGACACCCGCCCCCATATACAGGGTCAGACACTGACAAACCGTATGGTTATTAACACTTTATTAATATTATAATTATCTTGTTTTATATTTACATTTTGACAACTTCCCCGTTCGCTGTGCCCTATACACACAAGCCACACAACGAAGGTACATCTCAGGTGGAACCCAAACAATAAAGAATGGTGTTCGGAATTCGTACCCCGGTACAAAGAAGAGGGCCAGCGGCCGGCGCCAGCGGGTCGCGGGAGTCTCCGTCGCCTACCCGCCCGGTAAATGGGGGTCCCTCTGGAGCGCGCGAAGCGCCGAAGGGGTTATCCCTGACGTTCGGCAAAAAAGACGCTGCTCGAGAAACCCAAGCGAAAACGGCCGGAACGTCACCGTCGGCGGGGACCTCTGGCGCCGTCGCTCGCGCCACCACTCCCAGCCCCACAGGTCCGCCTGGACAGGCGCTGGACGCCGCCAGGACTTTTATCCGGAGACCAGAACGGAAGAGAAGATCTGTAGACAACATGGAGCTCTACAAAAAGCAGACTGACACCTATGCTGCACTCTCCAACGACGGACTTCTCCAGGAGGTCATGAAGACATTCGAGGACATCCCAACAAAAGTCAAAGATTACCCTCAGATGAGGAGAGACATAAAGACCTTCCTGGAGACTCAGTCGGATAAAAGTCTGCGGATCTTGTTCGAATTGAGCAAACGGATGAAGGGCCTGGAAACAGCGCCTAAAACAGTTCCGCCCACAGGGACCAACATCACGCCTAAATCACCCGAATCACCGGAGAAGCTACTGGAAAGGCTGGAAAGGGTAGAGACCAAAATAAACACGCGGCTCAACGATCTTCAGCTAAAAATGTCAGAAGGCTTTCAAGTCATGACCGAACACTACGACGATTGCGGTTCTGACATCCTCGACAAGGTCACCGAAAGGATTGCCGAGATCAGCGACAAGGTAGACGCAGTGAAAGCGCACATAGACCACACGACGGAAGGTGTGAGGACCGTAGGCTATGCCGCAGCTGCCCTCGAGGAGCAAATCGGTGGCGTTGTCGGGGAGATTACCGCCGGAACCGAAAAAATTAAGGAAGCCATTAGGGAAGCGGCATGCGGAGAAATAACTGGCCCACAGACTTACGCCGACATTGCGGCAGCCAAACCCGGGCGTCGGCCGGCACTTCACTCGATAGCGGTCACCTCCGAAGGTAGCCAGGAGACTGCCGACGAGGTGCTCGCTGGGGTGAAGGAGGCGGTCGATGCCAGGGTAACCGGCCTAAAAATAAATAAAGTCCGCAAGGCGAAGAACCAGACAGTGATACTGGGGTGCGATTCAGAGGCCGAACTGAAGAAAGTAAAAGACAGGATTGAGAGCCGAGGCAAAGGGTTAATAGTAGCGCCCATGAAAAATAAAAACCCGCTCGTCGTCCTGAAAGACGTCTTTTTGGACAGCGAAGACGACGAGATGGTCAAGGCGCTCTACTCCCAGAACGAAAACATATTCAGGGACTTAGCACAAGAAGACAGAGAGATGTCCATAAAATATAAAAAGAGGACCAGGAACCCCAAGACCTCGCACATTGTCGTCCAAGTCAGACCCAAGGTATGGCAGAGGATGACGGAGGCTGGGGCTCTTTACCTTGACCTGCAAAGGGTCAGGGTGGACGATCAGTCACCGCTCATCCAATGCACGAAATGCTTAGCATTTGGGCATGGCCGGAAATTTTGTACCGAGAGTGCGGACAGTTGTAGTCATTGCGGAGGGCCGCATCTGCGCGAGAAGTGCCTGGAGTTTATTGCGGGTAATGAACCGCAGTGCCGCAACTGCTCGCACTCGAAGCTTCCGAGGACCGACCACAACGCGTTCAGCGTGGAGTGCCCGGTCCGCAAGAAATGGGACTACCTGGCTCGGACGACAACGGCATACGCCTAAACAGATCCCAAGAATGTACGCAACACACGCAACACACACAGGAACACACACAGGAACACACACAAGAACACACCAAAACAGCAACACCATCAAAAAACACAGATATATAAAATATATAGTAAATATATACGAGTATATCAAAAACACACGCAGATCACCAAACACGTACCCTATACAACCCCTAGAACAAATGAAAAAAGTAAAGATCCCAGAACAAGAAATGACAATAAATATGTATAATCTAAGTATATATATATATTATTGCCGCAAATCACCTGTATTTAAAATAATAGTAAAACACACGCACATACACAAACACGTATCCCATAACCGATGAGAAGAACAATAAATTGGAACCTTAATTGTGTTAGAAAATCAATAGATAACTTAACTATAAACCATAATGTTAGAAAATAGGCTAGAAATATTCAGTAACAAACATGTAATAGATTAAGAAAGTATAGGTATAGTATAAAATATAAATAAGAAATAATGTTTAAATATAAGTTGTTGTAAAGAATAAATAAAAATTAGCACTTAGAAACATAATTATGGAATAGATATAAGTAGATAAGTATATAAACTTCAATGCAAATGTAAATAAAAGAAAGTTGTGTACTTAAATACCCCTAAATGCTAGAAATATCCAGTAACTAATATGTATTAGAACAAAAAAGTAAAGGTATAGTATAAAATAGAAATAAGAAATAATGTCTAAACAAGATACGAATAAACAGTATGACGCCCTCCACGAAGATGTGGGCGTCAGGCGGGGGGCGCTGCCGAGGCCCGTGAAACCACACGGCCTCGGTCTTGTGCAGCGCCACCTTCAGACCTAGGCGGCGGATCCTCGCTGCGACCAAGGATCCGCCCGCCGAGGCCAGGTTGGCCGCCTCCCTGAAACTCTCCCCCCGGGCGGTGAGGAGAGTGTCGTCCGCGTAACAGATGACACTCGTGCCTCGGAGGAGAGTTCCCCGCAAGAGCCAATCGAAGCCGACGTTCCAGAGGAGAGGTCCTAAGACTGACCCCTGTGGAACGCCGGCCTCGGCGGGATATCGCCGGACCTGGCCAGTTCTGTCCACCAGGAGGATCGCCCGGTCCTCCAGGTAGCTGGCCAGCAGACTGCGCAGGTATCGAGGCACTCCGTGGAACCGGAGCGCCTCTAGGATGGTGGAGTGAGGAACAGAGTTGAAGGCGTTGGCGATGTCGAACGACACCGCCAACACTCCGTCCCCCGCCTCCATCGCTCCCTGCACCTGCCCCTTGAGGCAGGCCAGCGCGTCCACCGTCGAACGCTCAGCCCGAAAGCCGAACTGAGCGTCCGACAAGTCCGGCCCGACATCCCGCAGATGGCTCTTGACTCGAGCAGCTATTATCCCCTCGAACATTTTACCGACCTCATCGAGGAGAACGATGGGCCGGTATGCCGAGGGGGAGTCTGCTGGGCGGCCCTCCTTGCGGAGGAGGCACAGCTGCCCCTCCTTCCACGGTTTCGGGAACCTCCCAGACGCAAGGCATGCGCTGAAGAGGTCCCGAAACCGCTCCTCCATCAGAGTGGCGGCGATCGCCACCACCCTGGCGGGGACGCCGTCGGGTCCCGGAGCCGTCTTCTTGGCGCGGACGTGGAAAACCGCCGCGCCAAGTTCCGACTCCGTGACCGGAGGGGCCTCCTCTGCCTCCTCGTCCTCCAGCGGGGCTCCGCGCATCTCTGGCGGGGTGAAGCTGTCCCTGCGCGGGAACAGGGACCGAACCACCCCGTCCAGAAACGAGGGCTCCAGGGTCTCGGCAACCGGGGGGCCAAAGGGGCGCAACTTGTTGCGCGCTGCCTTATATGGCCTCCCGTAGGGGTCGTTGTCGAGACCCTCCAGCAGCTCGGCTCTCGCCGAGTCTCTGGCGGCGGCGATGGCCCGATCGAGGACCAGTCTCGCCTCCGAGTACACCTCGTAGAGGTGGTCCTCGTTGGCCGGGTCCCGTCGACGCCGCCGTCGACTCCGCGTGTAGGCCCTGTAGGCCGTGTAGGCCGTGTAGGTTTTGGGAGGAATTAACTTCCTCCCGCCGGCTTTGGCTGGAGCCGCTTTCGCTGCCGCTGCAGGCGCAGTCGCAGCAGGCTTGGGGGCCGCCTTTCCCCCTGCCTTCTTCCTTCCCCTCCTGACCACTTCCGACCACGACATGTTGGCCGGGGTGGTGGAGGGAAGGAGGACGTCCTCCGCCTGCGAGGTCTGGGGGGCTGCTGCTGGAGGAGCAGCCGACGCAGCCGCCCCAGACGCACCCTCCGTGCCCGTGGTGGGGGGGGTTTGAGGAGCCGCCTTGCTCCTCTTGCCCTTCCCCTTGCCCTTGGAGGGCTTCTGGGCCTGGGGCTGCGCCCCCGATGCCGGGCCTGCCACAGGCGCAGGTTCCGGCTCCCGCGGTGGCGGCTTATCCGCCGCTAGCGGCGGGCGAAGCCGCCTTTCCGGCAAGAGCCGGTCCTCAATGCCTGCGAAACAGGCTCTGGTGAAGGCCCTCTCCTCCATTACGACCTTTCGGAATAATTCCTCAAGGTCGGAACGGGAAGAGGAGCCTCCTACCACCGACACCGGGGCAGGCTGGGCAGGCTGGGCAGGCTGGGCAGGCTGGGCAGGCTGGGCAGACTGGACAGGCCGAGCCGTGGCCTCAGCCAGCTTCTGGTGAAGCTGGCTGACTTCCGCCTGCAGGCGATCCACCCTCGCCTGCAGCTGCCGCGTCTCGTCGCTGGCCGTCCGCCGCACCAGCTCCAGGACAATGCCGTGCATGCTGGCTGCACGGCATTTGAGGGCCTTCTGGAAGGTCCCCTTCAAGTTGGAGGACTTGGAGGCGACCTCCAGAACTTCCTCCTTGTCCTGGAGCGCCATGCGCTCCAGCTCCGCCAGGGAGTGGTCGGCGTACAGCACGGTGGACGTGCCGTAGCCAGCCCTCGACCTGGCGGCCCGCGCCTGCTGCTCCTTCGCAGCGACCCGCTCCTCCAGGTCCTGCTGGAGCTGCTCCCTCCTCGCCAGGCCCAACTGACGCTCGGCGTCCACCAGGCCCACATCGTGAGTGGGAGCCGGAGCAGAAGTCGAGGCCCTTTTAGACTTCGGCTTCTTCCCCGACTTGCCCACCGATCCGGAGGAGCCCCCGGACCCGAGCCTCAGGTAGGCCCGCTTTCGATTGAGCCGGTCTGTCTCGGCCGCCGACGTGTCGACGACGGAGCTGTCGGTGTCCGACAGCAAGTCCGGCGTGCCGAACAGGCTGGCCGCAGAGGGTGCGCGGTCAGCCTCCGACGCCGAAACGTCGCCGGCGAGGCCCTGAGAAGGGCCTTTGGATTGGCCCTGAGAAGGGCCGTTTGAATCGCCCTGGGAGGGGCGATGGGTTAAAAATCGCCCGGAGGCGTCGCGAGATTGCTTTTTAGGCATCTTACTCGTAAACGCAGCGCGCATCAATAGCTGCGAGTCACAGCGCACTTTAGCCGCCGGTCTGCCACTCCGTTACGGTGGTCAGACACGGCGTTGCCCAGGGGTCACGACGGGGACGTATGCGCTGTGGGGGGACCCCCAACCTAACCTTTTTTTTTTTTTTTTTTTGGCGCTGAGAAATGACATTACGCATCTCCGCTCGTCGGGGGACGAGACGGAGTATGTGGGACTCCCTGCCAGAGTGGCAGTATACCCACTAAAACTCAGCGGTGTTCCCTCGTCGCCGTGATGGGAGGGTCATGGGAAACCGGCTCAGCCTTTACTTCCACGACCCTCCCGGCGCATGCCCGCCTACCTGGCGGGCCCCGCGTGCCCCCCGAGCGGGAGCTGGGGGGCGACGGGAATGGCCGGGAACACCTGGCCATTCCCGTCCGACACTGGTGGAGGCGCGTGCGATGCAAGCGAGGGTGCCCCCGCACCCGTCGCCTGCTGACCTCCACCTGGGAGGAGTCGGAGATGACCGTCATACTGACGTCTTCTCCGACCCCTCCTCCGCCTTCGGAGCGGCGCCGCGAGAGGGTCTTCCTCTCGCGCGCGCTCCGCCGCCTCCTTCTCGGACATGACGTGTTCGCAGAAGGAGGCGACTGCCGCCCAGGACCCCTCGTCCCTCAGCATGGCGTTGACCACGCCGGGGAGCGAGAGGTCCGTTCCGATCGCCGCCGTGAGACTGCGGCGCGGCTCGGACCACGACGGGCACACCGCGAGAGTGTGCTGCGCCGTGTCCTCCGCCGCGCCACAGTCGTGACACGACGGCGTCTCCTCCCGTCCGATCCGGTGCAGGTACGATCCGAAACAGCCGTGCCCGGACAGCACCTGCACCAGACGGAACGAGAGGAACCCGTGCCGCCGCTCGAGCCAGTCCCGCAGGACCGGCCCGAGCGCGTCGAGGGTTCGGCGGCCGAAGGCTGCGGTGGCGAGGTCCGCCGTCCAATGGACGACGATGGCGTCCCTCGCCTCCCGCCGGACGGCCTCCCGCTCTTCCGGGGCGGGGCGTTCTCCTCTCGCCCTCCGCCCCGCCGTCCATTCGTGCACTCTGGCGAGCACCCACGCCTCGAGCTCCCAAGGCGGGGTGCCGGCCAGAGCGCACGCCGCTGCACAGCCGACCGTGCGGTAGGCCCGCGCAACCCGCTGAGCAATGGCCCTCTGGGGCGCCCGCAACGCGGCGGCGTTCTCCCTCCTTCGGAGGGAGTCCTCCCAGATGGGGGCCCCGTACAGGGCCATGCTCTTCAGGATGCCGGCGTAGAGTTGCCGGCATCGTGCGCTGGGCCCCCCCAAATTGGGGAGAAGCCACGACAGCGCCCCCGCTGTTTTCAGCAGGCGCGCCGACAGCCCGCTAAAATGCGGGCCGAAGCGCCACCTGCTGTCGATCACGAGGCCCAGATATTTCATCTGGGCCTTGATCTCGATCCTGACGCCCTCCACGAAGATGTGGGCGTCAGGCGGGGGGCGCTGCCGAGGCCCGTGGAACCACACGGCCTCGGTCTTGTGCAGCGCCACCTTCAGACCTAGGCGGCGGATCCTCGCTGCGACCAAGGATCCGCCCGCCGAGGCCAGGTTGGCCGCCTCCCTGAAACTCTCCCCCCGGGCGGTGAGGAGAGTGTCGTCCGCGTAACAGATGACACTCGTGCCTCGGAGGAGAGTTCCCCGCAAGAGCCAATCGAAGCCGACGTTCCAGAGGAGAGGTCCTAAGACTGACCCCTGCGGAACGCCGGCCTCGGCGGGATATCGCCGGACCTGGCCAGTTCTGTCCACCAGGAGGATCGCCCGGTCCTCCAGGTAGCTGGCCAGCAGACTGCGCAGGTATCGAGGCACTCCGTGGAACCGGAGCGCCTCTAGGATGGTGGAGTGGGGAACAGAGTTGAAGGCGTTGGCAATGTCGAACGACACCGCCAACACTCCGTCCCCCGCCTCCATCGCCCCCTGCACCTGCCCCTTGAGGCAGGCCAGCGCGTCCACCGTCGAACGCTCAGCCCGAAAGCCGAACTGAGCGTCCGACAAGTCCGGCCCGACATCCCGCAGATGGCTCTTGACTCGAGCAGCTATTATCCCCTCGAACATTTTCCCGACCTCATCGAGGAGAACGATGGGCCGGTATGCCGAGGGGGAGTCTGCTGGGCGGCCTTCCTTGCGGAGGAGGCACAGCTGCCCCTCCTTCCACGGTTTCGGGAACCTCCCAGACGCAAGGCATGCGCTGAACAGGTCCCGAAACCGCTCCTCCATCAGAGTGGCGGCGATCGCCACCACCCTGGCGGGGACGCCGTCGGGTCCCGGAGCCGTCTTCTTGGCGCGGACGTGGAAAACCGCCGCGCCAAGTTCCGACTCCGTGACCGGAGGGGCCTCCTCTGCCTCCTCGTCCTCCAGCGGGGCTCCGCGCATCTCTGGCGGGGTGAAGCTGTCCCTGCGCGGGAACAGGGACCGAACCACCCCGTCCAGAAACGAGGGCTCCAGGGTCTCGGCAACCGGGGGGCCAAAGGGGCGCAGCTTGTTGCGCGCCGCCTTATATGGCCTCCCGTAGGGGTCGTTGTCGAGACCCTCCAGCAGCTCGGCTCTCGCCGAGTCTCTGGCGGCGGCGATGGCCCGATCGAGGACCAGCCTCGCCTCCGAGTACACCTCGTAGAGGTGGTCCTCGTCGGCCAGGTCCCGTCGACGCCGCCGTCGACTCCGCGTGTAGGCCCTCCTTGCCTCCACGCAAGCTGCTCGGAGCCCCGCCAGCTCCGCCGACCACCAGTACACGGCGCGTCCGTCTGGCGGCCGGCCAGACCGAGGCATGCTGGAGTTGCATACCTCGGTCAGAGACTGGCGCAGCTGCCCCGCTGCGGCGTCCACATCCAGGCCGGCTGTAGGCGGCGACAGCCAGTCCTGGATGAACGCCGCCTCCCCCGCTGCCTCCCTGTCCAGGCGGGTCAGGGCCCACCGCGGAAACGGCGATCGCCCCGAGAGGGGCCGCCTCCCGCCGGGGCCACCGGCGGAGATGTCGAACCGCACGTAGCGGTGGTCCGACATGGTCTCCACCGGGTCCACCCGCCAGTTCAGCACGCGCGCGGCCAACGCAGGGGTGGCGAAAGTGACGTCCACTATCGAGCCACCCTGCCGCCGCATGCATGTCTGGACGCTCCCCCTGTTCAAGAGGGAGAGTCCAGAGGAGGCTGCCCACATCTCGACCGCCCGCCCGCGGGCGTCGGTGGCCGGGTTGCCCCAGGTCACCGACTTGGCATTCAGGTCTCCCAGCACGGAGACCTGACGCGGAACCGCCCTGCCGACCACTGCGGCCAGGACTCCGAGAAAATTCTCAAAGTCCTGGAGAGGACGGTTTGGGGAGAAGTAGACGCCCACGAGCGCCACCTCTCCCCACGCGGCGGCCACGTATCCCGGTCCCCTCTCTAATAGCGAGAGGGGAGGGGAGTCCGTGGAAGACCGCGCCGCTAGTGCCACCGAGCCGTCCTCGTCACCCAGCCAGGTGCTGGGGATCGAGTACGGCTCGGCGACCACCGCTACGTTCACCAACCACTCGGCCATGACCTGCACTGCCAGGTCCTGGGCCGCTCTGCAGTGGTTGGTGTTCGCCTGGAGGATGTGGTAGTCGGAGCCCATTACTCCGACATCGCACGATCCTCCTCGGCTGCCGCCGCTGGAGCTGCAGCGGCGGCGACGACGGCAGCGGTGGTGGCGACAGGGCGAACCTGCGCCGGCACTATGCCCTTTTTGACGGGGGGCTTGCAGCCCCTGCCCGCCATCCTATGGTCCGCGGGGCGGCCGCTTGCGGCGCACGCCTTGCAGTGAGGTGTGGTAGCGCTGCAAGCGGCACTCTTGTGCCCCTCCTGTCCGCATCGGTAGCACGAGGCTCCCCAATCGGACTTGGAGGGACACGTAGCTCGGGTGTGGCCGAAGGCGCAGCACTTGAAGCAGCGCATAGGCTGGTCTTCAAGCGCTCGGACCACAGCCGAGCTGAGCCCCACGAGCAGCCGTCCCTTGGTCGCAGCAAGGACGGCCGCAGCCGCGGCAACAGGGCACTCGACGCGGACGATGCCCATGCCGCGGCGACCAACCCCGATGGCTCCGGCCCTCAATGCGGCAGCGACGCAGCCTCCAGCCGTGGCGACAGCCGCCACCACATCCTCCTTGGTGACCGAGTCGTCCAGCTCGGTCACCTCCAGGGATGCGGTCTTGACGGGCTTGACGACCGTCGCCACATCCGCGATGACCTCTTGCAACTTTGTTGCGAAGAGGTCCGCGTTAGCGCCGCGCTTCTCCCCCGAAAACTCGAAGATTCGAGCTCCGGCCTGGGTTCGGCGGCACGTAATGCCGCCGATCCCCAGCCGGGAGGGATCAGCATTCGTACGAGCCCGTCTTAGGACGGACTCGTACGTCTCGCCGCGCTCCGCGGCCTCCGGGGTGATGGTCACCACGACGGCCGCGGTTTTGGGAGGAATTAACTTCCTCCCGCCGGCTTTGGCTGGAGCCGCTTTCGCTGCCGCTGCAGGCGCAGTCGCAGCAGGCTTGGGGGCCGCCTTTCCCCCTGCCTTCTTCCTTCCCCTCCTGACCACTTCCGACCACGACATGTTGGCCGGGGTGGTGGAGGGAAGGAGGACGTCCTCCGCCTGCGAGGTCTGGGGGGCTGCTGCTGGAGGAGCAGCCGACGCAGCCGCCCCAGACGCACCCTCCGTGCCCGTGGTGGGGGGGGTTTGAGGAGCCGCCTTGCTCCTCTTGCCCTTCCCCTTGCCCTTGGAGGGCTTCTGGGCCTGGGGCTGCGCCCCCGATGCCGGGCCTGCCACAGGCGCAGGTTCCGGCTCCCGCGGTGGCGGCTTATCCGCCGCTAGCGGCGGGCGAAGCCGCCTTTCCGGCAAGAGCCGGTCCTCAATGCCTGCGAAACAGGCTCTGGTGAAGGCCCTCTCCTCCAATATAACCTTTCGGAATAATTCCTCAAGGTTAGTAGGGGAGGAGGAGCCTCCTACCACCGGCACCGGGGCAGGCTGGGCAGGCTGGGCAGGCTGGGCAGGCCGAGCCGTGGCCTCAGCCAGCTTCTGGTGAAGCTGGCTGACCTCCGCCTGCAGGCGATCCACCCTCGCCTGCAGCTGCCGCGTCTCGTCGCTGGCCGTCCGCCGCACCAGCTCCAGGACAATGCCGTGCATGCTGGCTGCACGGCATTTGAGGGCCTTCTGGAAAGTCCCCTTCAAATTGGAGGACTTTGAGGCGACCTCCAAAACCTCCTCCTTGTCCTGGAGTGCCATGCGCTCCAGCTCCGCCAGGGAGTGGTCGGCGTACAGCACGGTGGACGTGCCGTAGCCAGCCCTCGACCTGGCGGCCCGCGCCTGCTGCTCCTTCGCAGCGACCCGCTCCTCCAGGTCCTGCTGAAGCTGCACCCTCCTTGCCAGGCCTAACTGACGCTCGGCGTCCACCAGGCCCACATCGTGGGTGGGAGCCGAAGCAGAAGTCGAAGCCTTCTTAGGCTTCGACTTCTTCTTCGCCTTGTTTGACTCCGAGGAGCCCCCAGACCCGAGCCTCAGGTAGGCCCGCTTCCTGTTGAGTCGGTCCGTCTCAGCCGCCGACGTGTCGACGACTGAGCTGTCGGAGTCCGACACCAACTCCGGCGCGCCGAACAGGCTGGCCGCAGACGGTGCGCGGTCAGCCTCCGACGCCGAGGCGTCACCGGCGTGGCCCTGAGAAGGGCCGTTGGAATCGCCCTGGGTAGAGCGATTCTGGTTAAAAACTGGGTTAAAATCTGTATTTACAATAAAACGCCCGGAGGCGTCACGCTTTGGTTGTTTCGGCATCTTAATCGCAGAGCGCATCGATGTCTGCGAGTCACAGTGCACTTTGGCCGTACCCAGTCTGCCACTCCGTTACGGTGGTCAGAACTGGGCCGTTTCCAGGGGACGCGACGTGGACGCAAGCACTGTGGGGTGGTCCCCCAACCTAACCTTTTTTTTTTTTTGTCGCTGAGAAATGACATTACGCATCTCCGCTCGTCGGGGGACGAGACGGAGTATGTGGGACTCCCTGCCAGAGTGGCAGTATACCCACTAAAACTCAGCGGTGTTCCCTCGGCGCCGTGATGGGAGGGTCATGGGAAACCGGCTCAGCCTTTACTTCCACGACCCTCCCGGCGCATGCCCGCCTAGCTGGCGGGCCCCGCGTGCCCCCCGAGCGGGAGCTGGGGGGCGCCTAACCTTTTTTTTTTTTTTTGTTCCGGGGTGGAAAATCCTCATGGATGTCCGCCGCCCTGGGGCGGGCGGCGGGGTCTGTCAGACTCTTACTGACTAAAAACCACCCCGGTGTTCCATCTCACACCTACGTCGGGGGTCGCGGGAACGTGAGATCCTTCCGCAACCCCCGACTGGTGCCGGCCCGCCACTGCGGGCCTCGTCCCGCCAATCCGCCACCAGGACCTCGCGAAGCTGAGACCGACGCAGCTCCATATGGCGCTGCATCAGCCACTCGCCTCGCGCCCGCGCTTCCTCGCGCCACCGATACAATGACGCGAGTACTTTCGCCTCGAGGTCCCAGGGCGGGGATCCGGCCAGTACGCAAGCCGCCTCGTAGGAGATCGTGCGATACCCCCAGACGACTCTGACGGCCATCGCTCTTTGCGGCTTTCGCAGAACTGCGATGCTGCCGGCCGTCAGGTCAGCCGCCCAGATCGGGGCCCCATACAGGGCCATCGATCGCACGATCCCCACGTAGAGCCGCCTACAGGCGGCGCTCGGGCCCCCCAGATTGGGAAGCAGCGTTGACAGCGCCCCAGCCGCGCCCAACAACTTGGGCGCCAGCCGCCGAAAGTGGGGGCCGAAATCCCACCGGCTGTCGAGCACCAATCCCAGGTACTTCATGGTAGACTCGACAGCGATCCGAGCCCCCCCGACCACGATGTGTGAGCCGGGTGGCGGCGCCCGCCGGGGGCCGTGAAACACCACGGCCTCCGACTTGTTGAGGGCCACCTCCAGGCCCAGGCGTCGTATGCGGCTCACCACCTGTGAGACCGCAGCCGTCGCCAGCAACGCTGCCTCCCTGTACGAGCTCCCCCGGGCAGTGACCAGCGTGTCATCAGCATAACACGTCAGGTCCACGCCCGGTTGGAGCTCGCCCCTCAGCACCCAGTCGTACCCGATGTTCCACAGGAGCGGGCCTACAACCGAGCCCTGTGGAACACCGCACGACATGCGGTGCTGGTTTTCGCCATCACGTCCCACGTAGGTGACACTCCTCTCCGACAGATAAGCCCCAACGATATGGCGGAGGTAGGGAGGCACGCGATGATACTGCAGTGCCTCCCGAATACAACTCCAGGGCAGGGTGTTGAAGGCGTTGGATATGTCCAAGGACACCGCCAACATCACCCCGCCCCGAGACACTGCTTCCTCAACCTAACCTTTTTTTTTTTTTTTTTTGTCGCTGAGAAATGACATTACGCATCTCCGCTCGTCGGGGGACGAGGCGGAGTATGTGGGACTCCCTGCCAGAGTGGCAGTATACCCACTAAAACTCAGCGGTGTTCCCTCGTCGCCGTGATGGGAGGGTCATGGGAAACCGGCTCAGCCTTTACTTCCACGACCCTCCCGGCGCATGTCCGCCTACCTGGCGGGCCCCGCGTGCCCCCCGAGCGGGAGCTGGGGGGCGACGGGAATGGCCGGGAACACCTGGCCATTCCCGTCCGACACTGGTGGAGGCGCGTGCGATGCAAGCGAGGGTGCCCCCGCACCCGTCGCCTGCTGACCTCCACCTGGGAGGAGTCGGAGATGACCGTCATACTGACGTCTTCTCCGACCCCTCCTCCGCCTTCGGAGCGGCGCCGCGAGAGGGTCTTCCTCTCGCGCGCGCTCCGCCGCCTCCTTCTCGGACATGACGTGTTCGCAGAAGGAGGCGACTGCCGCCCAGGACCCCTCGTCCCTCAGCATGGCGTTGACCACGCCGGGGAGCGAGAGGTCCGTTCCGATCGCCGCCGTGAGACGACGGCGCGGACGTGGAAAACCGCCGCGCCAAGTTCCGACTCCGTGACCGGAGGGGCCTCCTCTGCCTCCTCGTCCTCCAGCGGGGCTCCGCGCATCTCTGGCGGGGTGAAGCTGTCCCTGCGCGGGAACAGGGACCGAACAACCCCGTCCAGAAACGAGGGCTCCAGGGTCTCGGCAACCGGGGGGCCAAAGGGGCGCAACTTGTTGCGCGCTGCCTTATATGGCCTCCCGTAGGGGTCGTTGTCGAGACCCTCCAGCAGCTCGGCTCTCGCCGAGTCTCTGGCGGCGGCGATGGCCCGATCGAGGACCAGTCTCGCCTCCGAGTATACCTCGTAGAGGTGGTCCTCGTCGGCCAGGTCCCGTCGACGCCGCCGCCGACTCCGCGTGTAGGCCCTCCTTGCCTCCACGCAAGCCGCTCGGAGCCCCGCCAGCTCCGCCGACCACCAGTACACGGCGCGTCCGACTGGCGGTCGGCCAGACCGAGGCATGCTGGAGTTGCATACCTCGGTCAGAGACTGGCGCAGCTGCCCCGCTGCGGCGTCCACATCCAGACCGGCTGTAGGCGGCGACAGCCAGTCCTGGATGAACGCCGCCTCCCCCGCTGCCTCCCTGTCCAGGCGGGTCAGGGCCCACCGCGGAAACGGCGATCGCCCCGAGAGGGGCTGCCTCCCGCCGGGGCCACCGGCGGAGATGTCGAACCGCACGTAGCGGTGGTCCGACATGGTCTCCACCGGGTCCACCCGACAGTTCAGCACGCGCGCGGCCAACGCAGGGGTGGCGAAAGTGACGTCCACTATCGAGCCACCCTGCCGCCGCACGCATGTCTGGACGCTCCCCCTGTTCAAGAGGGAGAGTCCAGAGGAGGCTGTCCACATCTCCACCGCCCGCCCGCGGGCGTCGGTGGCCGGATTGCCCCAGGTCACCGACTTGGCACTCAGATCTCCCAGCACGGAGACCTGACGCGGAACCGCCCTGCCGACCACTGCGGCCAGGACTCCGAGAAAATTCTCAAAGTCCTGGAGAGGGCGGTTTGGGGAGAAGTAGACGCCCACGAGCGCCACCTCTCCCCACGCGGCGGCCACGTATCCCGGTCCCCTCTCTAATAGCGAGAGGGGAGGGGAGTCCGTGGAAGACCGCGCCGCTAGTGCCACCAGGCCGTCCTCGTCACCCAGCCAGCTGCTGGGGATCGAGTACGGCTCGGCGACCACCGCTACGTTCACCAACCACTCGGCCATGACCTGCACTACCAGGTCCTGGGCCGCTCTGCAGTGGTTGGCGTTCGCCTGGAGGATGCGGTAGTCGCAGCACATTACTCCGACATCGCACGATCCTCCTCGGCTGCCGCCGCTGGCGTGGTGGCGCTGCAAGCGGCACTCTTGTGTCCCTCCTGTCCGCATCGGTAGCACGAGGCTCCCCAATCGGACTTGGAGGGACACGTGGCTCGGGTGTGGCCGAAGGCGCAGCACTTGAAGCAGCGCACTGACTGACTTTTATTTAACTTTGACCGAGTCCTTACTCATATGGCTCGCATTTTGGAATATTCTTGCTTATCCCCGCTTTACAGGGAAGCAGAAGCATCACCAGCGTTTCCTATTGGTCCACCTATGAACCTGACCTTTACCCATAGCACCGCTATGTTGCGTACACCGGCCAAGAAGGATGCGAGCTTGGCGGACTCCGGAGGCTCGCCGCGCTCGACGAGAAGGCTGGACCCTCACTTCCCTGTGTGAGGCAAAGCATCGCTGAACCGGAGGCCGAGAAAACGGAGCCGCAGAACAAGCCCCCGGAAAACCCGAAGCGTGACGCCACTCTAGGTTCCTCTCCGCAAACTACTAGCTCTCTGGAGACGCGTTGCGCCCCTCCAGATGCTGTAATACCGCCGAAAAGGACTGATCTTGCTTATCTCAACATCACGGCGGAGGCGAGAGCCTGCTTGAATAAGGCGAAGCTCCACCTCAAGGCGGAAATAAAAAAGGAGGTTACAGCGGCTATAGAGGGGCTATATCAGCTGGTGAAAGAAGCGGATAAGGGTCAAGGTAAACCGGAACGTCAGAAAGTTGAGAAAAAAGTGGAAGACCCGGAGAACATCACCTGGTTGCGCTCCGCACTAGAAGAGCAAACTCTAATAGTGAAGGAGGGCAACCAGATGATCAAACAGCTACAGGTGACACTACAGGAACAGAGAGAGGCACAAGAGTCACGTGACACATTGACACATATCCTGAAGGAGATTCAGGCGCTCGGGGAGACCACCCAAGAAATGGGAAAAATGATTCACGAGATTAGGGAAAGAGCTCCTACTTACGCGGAGACCCTGACCCTACCCCAAAACAACTGGGACAGCCATCACACTGAGAAAAATTTCCTCTGCCGCGCTACGTAAAATAAGGACAAAAATCGACCACAATGACGTGTGTAACCCGCTACATTACGCGTAAGTAGTCAGTCATACGTAGTCGGCATACTGACGCTCATCATGGAGCGGGTTACGTAACGTACGTAGCCCGACATCCGGCTACGTAATACGTAGTACGCAAGTCGCACTGAATACTCCTGAAACTACGACTGCAACACCCGTATACTATTGTGGCGGGCACAGTAAAGCACGGTGAGCCCTACGTGTGTACGACGGCGGCATACGTACGATACTGTGGCGGCCACAGTAAAGCACGGTGAGCCATACGTGTGTACGACGGCGGCATACGTATGATACTGTGGCGGCCACAGTAAAGCACGGTGAGCCCTACGTGTGTACGACGGCGGCATACGTACGATACTGTGGCGGCCACAGTAAAGCACGGTGAGCCCTACGTGTGTACGACGGCGGCATACGTACGATACTGTGGCGGCCACAGTAAAGCACGGTGAGCCCTACGTGTGTACGACGGCGGCATACGTACGATACTGTGGCGGCCACAGTAAAGCACGGTGAGCCGTACGTGTGTACGACGGCGGCACATGTCCGCACAGAAGAAAGGCGATCAAGGTATGTTTGAACTCATTATCGGACAACTCGAGCGGCAAGATCTCGACGAAATCTCCGACATCATTCTTCATCCACCCGAAACGCACCGTTATGAAGCATTGAAGAATCGATTGTTCCAAGTCTACGAGGAATCCGAGCAACGGCAAGTACAAAGGTTGCTATCAGAAATGGAACTCGGCGACATGAAGCTTTCACAGCTGCTACGTCGCATGCAAAACCTCGCCGCCGATAATATCTCCGACTCAGCGCTACGGATTATGTGGACAAACCATCTTACACGATCCGTCCGAGCAGTACTCGCTTTCAGCGACAACATCGCGAAACAAGCCGATATTCACGACCTGGCGTTGATGGCAGATAAGATTCTCGAGCAGACCCAACCACTCGGCGCAGTCGCTGCATCAATTGTGGAGAAGATCGACGCGCTCACGAGAGAAATCGCAGAACTGAAAGCACATATGAGTACATCGCATTATCATCAGAATCGACGCAGACCATTCGACAGACGGCGTAAAAGATCGCGTTCATCGAGCAAGAACAATCGCAGTCGCGCAATCGAAGGACCCTGACCACTTTTTTTTTTTGACGTGATAACGTCTTATAATTCGATGGAGCCGGCTGCACGCACGAAAAAACATGACTCATGCATGCGGCGTTACCTCGCTCTGAGGCGTTCCATTTAAGGCTTGAAGTGCAAGCGAGAGCGTGGAACGAGCGACAAAGAGGCACAATCGGCCTCCGCGTTCGGCAGCGTTCGACATCTGTTTCTCTCCTACTTGAGTGAGCGATGCGTCCGCGTGGACAGCTGCTATACAAATCAAACAAATAAAATTAAAATTTTCTTTTGAAAAATGAAACCATTCCATCAGTATTTTCTTATGACGTTGTCACGTTTAACTATCGTCAGTAAACCGACTTTACAGACAACCGATTTTTCAAATTACTGACGACTGAAAGAGAAATCGGTGCACCTGATACCTATAATAGGTACGTGCATTAGTCCTATATATGTATAAGGGGGTTAAAGTTTTGAAATATATTTTGGAAGGGTTTTTCCTCAAATTAGTAGGTTTATGAGGTAGCGCCTTAACGCGGCTGAAACCGCGGAGCATACATAGCCAGTGTGTAATAAACGATTTGCAAGTTCGTTGCGTATTTCAGGCAACAGATACACCGGCCACAGGCAAGGGCCGCAAGTTCGGAATAAAAATAAAAGACAAACGAACTCTACAATACAAGCTATTTATTATAATTATCGTAAGTTATGTACAACGCGGCCCCGGCGGCGCGGCCGGGCCTGCAACGCGCGTCAGAGCGCGGCCAGCGCACGCGCATGCACCGGCACGGCCAGGTGCGGCGGCGGCTCCGCCTCGTCCAGGTCCAGCGCCGCGTCGATCATCGTGGTGTCGTGCAGCAGGCGCAGGCGCGACGCGCTCAGGCCGGGCGGCGGCGCGGCCAGCGCCAGCGCGGGCGGCGAGCGCGCGCGCCGGCGCTCCGGCCGCGGCGCCGGCTCCGGCTCCAGCGAGCGGTTCATGTAGGCGTGGCGCGCCGGCTCGCCGCCCGAGAACAGGTTGGTGTAGCTGCCGCCCGCGCCCGGCGACGCGCCCGGCGAGCCGACACCTGGCGCCGCCGCGGCCGGCAGCGCCACCGCCGGCGGCGCGGGCGCCAGCGTGGCCGCGCTCAGCGCGCGCGCGAAGTGCGGCGGCAGCTCGTCCTTGACGTCGATCGTGAACACGCCGCGTCTGCGACACAAAGAGGTCATGAGAGCGACTGCAACGCGCGGTGCGCTAGTGACTAGTAGTGCTACAGAGCGCGCACGCACCGGTCGATGAGGCTGGGCGCCAGCGGGCCGCACAGCACGTGCCAGCAGTTGGCGCACGCGTTGCCGCGCGAGTACGGGTTCGGGTTGGACACGCCGCGACGTGTCGAAAACGAGCCCTTGATCTGAAAACGATGAATGATGTTAACATCAGTGTAGTATATGGCAATCCCGAGATCGGTTCCAATCGGGGCGCGCGACTCACGTCCTCGTTGGTGGTCTGGTCAGTGGAGGCGAGGTAGGTGTGGAAGCCGGCCAGGCCCAGCACGGACCACACGGACAGGAAGCACACGGCCGCCACCACGGCCGACGCGGGCGTGGCCCGCAGCGCGCCCGCCAGCCCCGCGCCGCGCGCCAGCAGCGCCACGTGCGTCACCGCGCACGCGAACACGAACACCGCCAGGAACGACAGCGACACCACGAACGTGTAGAAGTAGCGGTAGTTGCGCTTGCCCACGCAGTTGCCCACCCAGGGGCAATGGTGGTCGAAGCGGTCCACGCAGTTGTCGCACAGCGAGCAGTGCGAGGCGCGCGGCGGCCGGAACATCTTGCACGTGAAGCAGTACTTGAGCTTGACGGCGCGGCCGCGCACCAGCACCTCGCGCGCGCGCGGCGGCGGCCGGCCCGCCTCGCCCGCCTCCAGCGCCGCCGCCTCGGCCGCGGCGGCGCGCGGGATGATGCCCGGGTCCGACAGCGCCGTGCGCAGCAGCGCCGCCAGCGTGAGCGCGCACAGCGCCGCGCCGGCCGCCGGCACCGCGGCCGACACGCGCGCCGCCAGGAAGGGGCAGTCGAAGGCGAAGTGCAGCGCGCACGTGCCGCAGATGAGCGCCAGCGTGAGCGCGAACACGCCGGGCCGCGGCGCCGTCATGAGGCGCCCGTCGCACCAGAAGCGGTTGCGGCCCGCGAACACCTCCCACTTGCGCGTCACGCGCCGCGAGGCCATGGCCGCATCACCGCCCGCGCCGTCCGCCGCCGCACCGCACCCGCACCGCGCTACCTGCGACACGATGCAGCGTACAGACTTGTCCCGGCTGGCACGCTCCAATCGATAGGGAAGGACGATTACCTACTAATTTTAATTTAACCATGATCATTATCATTATTTAATCAGTAAGTATCAGAGGCAGAGCTATTAACAGTCACCAGGTGTTATCAATATACATGGAGTTGTCAAGGTCTATCAATATTCCTATTCCTATCAATATTAAGATTGTTGTATATAAAGATTGCAAATTACATTTACAAGATAAAACATATTTTTAAGAGTTGAGATAGTTACATGCTTCTGCTAAATCCTTTGTGACATATGTAATAGGATGACAAGTCAGCTGTTAAGAATGTGCAGCACAATAATGAAACTCTGGTCTAAGGCAAAAACATTAGTGGCTACTACTGCTGCCTAGTATTATACATATAGTAGTAGTATTATTATTTTCCTAGATCAAGTGCGAGTCAGACTCGCGCTCCGAGGGTTCCATTCAAATTTGTTATTATAGTATGTAACTACAAATTTACGGTAATCGGATTTTTTCCTTTACTTGTGCTACATGACATTGCTTCTTGCCAAATTTCATGATTCTAGGTAAACGGGATGTACCCTATAAGATTTTATTCCCTTCAAAATATGCAGCATAAACAGAAGGGATTTTAATTCAAGAGATTGCATTGCATTTCTGCGGAAAAGGGTCTTGACTAGTGATGGGCGGAGGATAAATTCTCGGAAGATAATTACTCGAGTATTTATCCGAAATGGATAAATACTCGTTTTCAACCATTTTTATCGGATATTTACTCAAAATGATGGATATTTATATTTTTTGCGAATAGGGTGTTATATTTTTAAATTGAATGACTAGTATTGTTATTTGGGCTTTCCAAAATACTACACTATTACAATAATACTTTTGATGTCAAAACGAAGCAATGTGGTTCTTACTATACCCTATCCCGGCCACCTTTTGTCCCGTTTCTTTTGTTTTGCTTATCTTGCCCTCCACCCCCGCCCCAAGCCGCATAGTAGTGTCCGTGCAGTGCCAAAGAGTACTTTGTATATACGGAAAGTGCAGTGCCCAGGTTTGCGTCACAAGGAGCGCACGGGCGTGTAAGTTTTACAACAACATAATATCTACGAGCTTGTTTAATATTTTTAACCGACTTCTAAAAAAGGAGGAGGTTCTCAATCCGATTTTTTTTTTTTTATGTTTGTTCGCGCATAACTCCGTCGCTTGCCAACCGATTTGAAATTCTTTTTTTGTTGGAAAGGGTGTACTTCCCAAATGGTCACATGAAATTTTCTTCGAAATCTGACAAGCGGTTTTTGATAAATCAACAAAAATCTAAAAATTCAAAAGCAATATTTTGTAAAAGGTGATCAGCAGTTGACATTAGGCTGTTGTAACTTAGATAAATTACAAACTCTCCCACTAAAAAGTACAAAATGAAAACTTTTTTACAAAATAAACAACCGACTTCCAAAAAAAAACACTACAAAGTGCTAAATAACTTTAATTTCGGAAGTCGGTGTCAATAAACGAAAATGCAGAACCAACGACACCGACTTCTGAAATTAAAGTTTTTTAGCACTTTGTAGTGTTTTTTTTTTGGAGGCGGTTGTTTATTTTGTAAAAAAGTTTTTTTGAAGTTGCGTTATAACGTTACAAGGTAAGTTTACTAATTTCAATTATGCTAATCCAAATGGTTACTTAGGTAGTGTTATAGTGATTGATAACCTATTTTTATTGTATAATTAAAAATGCCTTTAAATGATAAATGATAAATGATTTATTTTCTGTAAGTAGGTTTGTACAAACACTTTTACACGTCAATCATATTTTTTTAAACTAGATGAGGTCGGCGTTTCCTATCTGACTATTCTGAGAAGAAAGGCCGAAACAAACTCAGAGGTCACAGTCTCTTTTAAAGTCCAGACATAATCTTGGTCAGATGTCTTTTGAGGAAAGAACCACACAGATTGAGCGGACCTGTCCAGTCAGTGCAAGCATTTGTCAAAATCGTGCAGCTCAACTCAGAAGTTGAGGAGCTCAACGATTCGACGAACAATACCAAAGAAAGGACATTTGGGTAGGCCGCGTAATTTACTCAAACTGCCAGATCATGATTAAAACTAACTAAGAAGGAAAACAGTAAAAAAGAACTTTATAAACTCTTACCAATTTGTAACTTGCTTTCTTCCCAAAGAGCTAGAAACTTGTAACTTCGAACATAATAATGATAATGATAAACAAGCTTCTAATAGTGATAGTAGTTAATTTAAAAAAAAAAAACAGTAATTGGCAAAATATTCATAAGTGTAGTGAAGCCATTGTTATTACAATATTGTCTGATTGTTAAAGTAACGCACTAATCTATATTTTCATATAATATTGACATCGTTTGACCAAAAAGATTATGATTGTATGGGTCTATTGTTATTTTAGTATTTTTCTCTACTTATTATGTCATTTTCTTAATATTACAATGATTTAGGTAACTAATTTTGTGATTAATAACTAACTTTATCTAACTTTGACAGTGGTTGACGAAAATATTCATAATTGAGTATCACAGGCTTTTTGTTATTATTAAAGTGATTAATAAAGCACGGTAAAAATCTATATTTTCATTTATTTCAATCCTTTTGCTTGTAAAATAACAAAATTTACGTTAGATAACGTAACTAAAACTGTAGGTAGTATTTATCCGCTTTTTGGATAAATACTCGAGTAAAAACGGACATTTATTGAGTATTTATCCATTTTGAGTATTTATCCGGATAAAATCCCAACACTAGTCTTGACAGATGGACAACGAAATGATCCGTTTTTCCTTTTGAGGTACAGAACCCTATGATAAATGATAAATGATAAATGATTTTTATTTTGTAAGTAGGTTTGCACAAACACTTTTACACGTCATTTATATTTTTTATAAAACTAGATGAGGTCGGCGTTTCCTATCTGACTACTCTGAGAAGAAAGGCCGAAACAAACTCAGAGGTCACAGTCTCTTTTAAAGTCCAGACATAATCTTGGTCAGGTTATATGAAGACCATGTAGATCAATGTCTGAGATGGTCTTTTGAGGAAAGAACCACACAGATTGAGAGGACCTGTCCAGTCAGTGCAAGCATTTGTCAGAAATCGTGCAGCTCAACTCAAAACTTAAGGAGCTCAACGATTCGACGAACAATACCAAAGAAAGGACATTTGGGTAGGCCACATAAATTCCTCAAACTGCCAGACCTAGAAAAAAAACTAACAGAACAAAGAGAATAATAAAAATTAAACAAAAAAAAAAATCATAAAATGACCCACATTGTCTTCACATGCACAATAATTAAAATAATATAATACTTTACAAAGTAAGCAAATGTCAATGTTTATATAAAATTCATTAATTAATGTCAATGTGTATATAGAAAAAAAAAATAATAATAATAAAAACATTCAAAATGTAAAAATTGGAAGCAACTCAATCCCAAGCCTTTTTGTCCTCAATATAATCCTTAACAGTATAAAAGGCTTTCTGGCACAACTTACGTTTAATGAATGATTTGAATTTATTAAGGCTTAGATCTTGAACCTAAAAATGAATATTATGTTAAATGGTAATGATTTCACTACATATATCTGCACTTAACAAATAACATGTTACAGATATTTTTAGTTAGGTTACACCACATTTTACGCAAATAACCACGGCAAATAACACATACTAGATTTGGGGATATTGAAAACAACCATCATAGGAATGGGTCATTTTACACATCAATCATTTTTTATAAAACTAGACCTCATCTAGTTTTATACGGCCTTTCCTATCTGACTACTCTGAGAAGAAAGGCCGAAACAAACTCAGAGGTCACAGTCTCTTTTAAAGTTCAGACATAATCTTGGTCAGGTTTTATGAAGACCATGTCGATCGATGTCTGAGATGGTCTTTTGAGGACAGCACCACACAGATTGAGAGGACCTGTCCAGTCAGTGCACGCATTTGTCAGAAATCGTGCAGCTCAACTCAAAACTTAAGGAGCTCAACAATTCGACGAACAATACCAAAGAAAGGACATTTGGGTAGGCCACATAAATTACTCAAACTGCCAGACCTAGACAAAAACTAACACAACAGAGAGAATAATAAAAATAAAATAAAAAAAGTGACCCACACTGTCTTCACATGCACAATAATTAAAATAATATAATACTTTACAAAGTAAGCAAATGTCATTGTTTAAATAAAATTCATTAATGTCAATTTCACCATCTGCCTAGCCTTTTCCCAACTATGTTGGGGTCAGCTTCCAGTCTAACCGGATACAACTGAATACCAGTATTTATATATATACCATTAATGTCAATGTGTATATAGAAAAAATAAAAACATTCAAAATGTAAAAAAATTGGAAGCAGCTCAATCCCAAGCCTTTTTGTCCTCAATATAATCTTTAACGGTATAAAATGCTTTCTGGCACAACTTACGTTTAATGAATGATTTGAATTTATTAAGGCTTAGATCTTGAACGTGGCTTGGTAGTTTATTATAAAAGTGTATACATTGGCATTGGCTATAACACAGCATCAGCTACCAAAATATGTGTCAATGCAATATTAACAGACATGACTTGCAATATAAATATCTAACTAGGAAGTTAAATTCAGAAGAATGCGACACCTCGTTGTGATCGAAAATATCTGGCAACACTTTGGCAACATAAAAACCTGACGGCCAGTAAAATTTTCATTATTTTGTTCATTTAATTAATTGGTTTATTTATCTTGTGTGATTTGATTTCACTTACAAAATGAACTGTTGCTTAGAGCATGAACTGACATGCTAACCAACACGGGCGGTGTTGGTTAGCATGTCAGTGTCCTCAAAAATTTTGTGTTGAAGGTTGAATGTTGAGGAAGTAAGTTAAGGAAGGAAGAAAGCTCACATTGTGAAATATAATAATTATGTATTAGTAAGTCCACCACTTCACTGAGCTAACCTACATGAGAGTTCACTTATGCTTCATTCAAATAAGGAAGTAAGTTCTTAACTAGAAATTAGAATGACTTACCCAACCAACTTGACTCAATGTCTAACATCATTACAATATATTTGAGTTATAAGAGCCCTGAAAGTTATGTTATCAACTATTACTTTTCGCCAAGCTGTTGTAAGTAGGTGTGCCCTCATTTCGTTCAGCACATCTAGCTTTTAAGATGTTATATATAACATTAATAATAATTTTCTTGCATGTTTTAATTTCTATGGGTGGAGTAACTGGCTTCTGCGAGATCTGGCCAGTATGATTTAAAGCAACATTGCTTAGCACTAAGAATACACTCACCTTAATTACAATTACAGAAGATGTCTTGGAGATGACAAGCTGTTCATAATAAAGTCCATACAGAATGTAAAGATTGTTTTCAACTTCGCTACTATGTAGTCTCTTCTTATATGTAGTCTAAAACAAACTTCTTAAAAACACGTGTTATTTAGAAAAACTTTATTTCAAATAGTGTGATTAGTAAGCTCCCGATATTTGATCAAAATAACTTGCATAGATTGATAGTTTTACTAGCAAACACAGAGCATGTAAAATCTAAAAACTTTCTTGTTTTCTACATTTACATCACTCTACATGACAGATGTAGTGCCACAGCCACAGAGTACTTTTTAATAGGCCACAGCAGATAATTTAATTTTTCTTCAATCAGTCAGATTAGTGGTTAGACCATGGAAATAGTAATTACTACTATGTAACACGTGCACAGACCGTACAGACTTATGCATGGACTTATAAAGTCCATGAACATATTATTATGTAGTCTGTCTGGATATGACTTTTGAGCAATGGATGGACAGAATAAATCAATGAGGGTTTTTTGAAAAATGACGTTTACTAGATGGCAGCACTGAGACGTCAGGTCCGGCCACCTGTCACAAGTGTCAAAGCGCCTATAATTTCTTCAGTCGTGACTGAATGATGAACGAACGAATGAAACGAATGGTGATTGACATCATATATTTTATATTGGAAGACCTCTTGTCAAAGTGGCGCCAACTGGTGTCGTGAATTTTCATGAAAACCCTCATTACAGACGTAGCTTGGAAGGCCTCCCAAAAGGATGCCAAAAGGTGGACCAATGACCTTATGAAGGAAGGCCGCAAGAATCCGCTGAAAGCGGGAAGAATGGAACCGGTCGAAGTGGTGGTGCTTGGCGGAGAGGCCTTTATTCACATATTCAGCAGTGGATGTCTTTCGGCAAATTATGATGATGAAGGTCATAACCTAAAATAACAGATGAATGTCGTCAACCGAGCAATAATGAATAAAGTATCGATCTGTTCTGTTCTTTTTATTTCTTCCATGCCTTGAAATTGCACGGATCCGGCAACATTGTTTTTCGAGGACTTTGTAAGTTTCTGCTCACTCACTTTATTAAAATGAAAACATGGACTTTTAATACTAATGAAACTATATCTGTGGTTATGCCACATACTAAAACTTTTGACGTTTGTCCGTTTGTCGTTTTGGCGTTTTTTATCATTTAGCCATTTGTTGATTGACTTGACAATTCCATGATCCAAGCCAGCTGTTAAAGTGTTGAGTTAGGAGTATCGATAGTCGTAACACGAAATAGTAGCGCTTATATTTATGAAAATTACATTAGAACAATTCTTGTTGATGAGCTGCTCGTGTTGGAAAACTTACATACCTATGCATGTACTCGTCGACTATTACTTAGCCGTTTTTACAACGCTGTGCCGAAGCGTTATGTTCCAATGTTTTGTTATAGATAAGTTTATTTGAGAATCTTACTTTCTTTCACCCAAGGGGTATGTTACAGAGACACTTTTTTTATTTCGACCATATTTATTTGTGTAATATTCTAAAATATTCATGCAAACCTCTGTCGGATGTTATGCCATCTAGCAAGAATTATTTTGGAACTCAACTCATAATTCTTCTAATTTCATTACAAATGAACGCATTATGATCCTTGGAAGCGAAATATGAGGGTTGACGAAGTGTTGGCAAGTAATAGTAGCGGGGGCGGGGCGTGATCAGTGAGCGCCATGGGGCTGGAGGGGTCGCGGCGCGAGTCGCTGGTGGTGGTGGCACTGTGCCTGGCGTGGTACGCCGCCAGCTCGGCCAGCAACGTGGTAGGCAAGCTGGTGCTGACGGACTTCCCGTACCCGGTCACGGTGACCATGGTGCAGCTGCTAAGCATCGTGCTGTGCAGCGCACCCGCCTTCGCGCTGTGCGGCGTGCGGCGCGCGGCTGACTTCCCGCGCCGCTACTACTGGCGCACCCTCGTGCCGCTCGCCTTCGCCAAGTTCCTCACCACCATATGCTCGCAAGTGTCCATTTGGAAAGTGCCCATCTCTTATGCACACACAGGTTCGTTTTTATGACCATGCCTTAAGATCGACTAAAGCAGTGGTGGTCCAGCATTAACTAACACGTAGCCTTCGGTTTGGACCCTGGCAGTCACGCACTTTACTTTGTGCAAATTTATCACAGTTCTTCTCAAATCAGTGAAGGAAAACATACATCAAGGAATCTATCACAATAACCCAGAATCAAAAATTGAAACGGTGTGCTTGCCTCGCAGTAAAGGCGACGACGCCGCTGTGGACGGCAGGGCTGGCGTGGCTGCTGTTCGGCGAGCGCCAGACGCGCGGCGTGCAGCTGGCGCTGGTGGTGATCGCGCTGGGCGTGGGCGTGGCGTCGGCCACGGAGCTGCAGTTCGACGCGCTGGGGCTGGGCGCGGCGCTGGCGGCGGCGGCGCTGCTGAGCCTGCAGCACCTGTACTCCAAGCGCGTCATGCGCGACACGGGCGTGCACCACCTGCGCCTGCTGCAGACGCTGGGCCGCTTGGCGCTGCTGCTGTTCGCGCCGCTGTGGGCGTGGCACGACGGCGGCGCGCTGTGGGCGGGCGCGGCGCCGGGCGCGGGCTGGGCCGCGGGCGGCGCGCTGCTGGCCGCGGACGGTGCGCTGGCGTGGCTGCAGGCCGTGGCCGCGTTCAGCGTGCTGTCGCGCGTGTCGCCGCTGGCATACGCCGTGGCGTCGGCCGCCAAGCGCGCGGCCGTGGTGGGCGCGTCGCTGCTGCTGCTGCACAACCCGGCGCCGCCGCTGAACCTGGCCGGCATGGCGCTGGCGGCGCTGGGCGTGCTGGCCTACAACCGCGCCAAGCTGCAGGCGCGCCGCCAGCCCGCGCTGCCCGTGTGACGTCACCCGCGCTGGGTGGCTTCGAGTTGGGCCACTTGAAACATTCGGAATTCAGTGCTCATTTAACATAAAATAAAAGAGCAGGCTGAATTACACAAACAGATTCATTTAAATTTGTTCACTAGTTAAGTGTACATACTCATTTTATAATTTCACAACAGAGCGGCCGCTCGTTTGATCACGCGGATGCAAATAACTAGAGCCTAAAATTTTATTTGGTAACTTTACTCAAGAATAAAAAAATATCCTTTGGTAGATGACATCTGGCGATAGAAAAATTTTCCTTATTCTATGTATAAAATGATACTATAACATAAATTAGATTTTTATACTTTTTGCAAATAATAAATAAATATTTATATTTTATACCATAACAAAATTTTGTGTTAAATAATGGTAGTCTATGTTAGTGTGGAGGTAACAGTTGTGGTCCTGTTGAATGCGTTAGTACAGTCAACCACGCACCAGTGTTAACAATTTGACATCGATATAGCCTAATTCATAGCAGCAAGGACGGTTCTCGTAGTGCGAGTGTTACCACTGATGTGCGATTCTGTTGTGTGACTGTACATAGAGCACCGGGCTCGGAGATGTGCACCGGGCTCGCTAAAACTACCAGTAGTCAGTGGTGCTCGCGCCTACTGATGACGTACAGTCGTAGACTGACACGTCATCAAAGTAACAGTATTGTAACTAGTGTTCGGCTTAGCCGTTTTGTTTTAATAGGAAATTGATTTCTTTTAAATAAATGCTAGTGATTATTTGGTTTTTCTTTGTTTTATTTATGTTTTAATTTTTTGTATTATCTTTATGGCGCCCAGGCCCCTTGGTTCGTATACGGCCCTGATCAAGATTTAGTAGGTATGCTGTGCATAGGCGTATATAGGTAGGGGCCGGGTGGGCCGGGCCCACCCTAGAATGGTCTGGTGCCCACCCTACGATGTTTGGGGACCTATTCAAAATACTAAGCTGGATACTTAATATAACTTCACACAAAAGCAATCAAATAAATAATCTACCACCCAGACCTAAACAAAGTTATTTACCTACCTACATGATACATTCCATTTAGTTAGTTTTGAAATCTATACATATAATAAATCTGTAGACGAGGCGTTTCTGTACATTGAAAATATTTCCAAAAAAAATAGTTGGGGTGTTAAAGAATAACCAACAGATGCCATTTCATAATTTTTTTTAATTTTTGTCGGTTTGTCTGTTTGGATGTGACAGATTATTGATTTGAACAGGGTCAACGTAAAAAGTACCAAACCAATACGGTTACTTTTTATACTCAAATATGGTGTAGAACTCGGAGCAGTGATTAGTTTTTGTTTCATCGCAATCGGTTAACTCTATCAAAAGATATAATCAATTTAACGTATTCTAAAACAACATTTTACGTTTTTTAGTAACACGTAACGACATCTGCTGGCGCGATATAGTACTACTAACGAAAACATATTGTTGTTGTGATGTGAAAAATCACGTCCTATTAGTCTAAGCTTACTTAAATGACGAAATAACACAGATACTTATATCTGTGTTATATAAAAAAAAAATGATAATGTTTATAATATTATAAAAATCGCTTTCCATTGATGGTTTATTTAGTGCCGCCTGTGGCGCTAAAAGAGTTTAAACAAAAAGTGAGGATAACGTAAGATAATAATAATTAATGTGGTGTTCTGAGCGATAAAGAAGTTAGATAATTATTGATATAGAAAGTTGAGTAACGCAGAGCGTTTTTTAACGAAGTTCTTATATGGAGCTTGCGGTAGGAGTTATAGGGGAGAAATTGTCACATAACGAAAAAGCGTTATGCCTCACTTTTCACAGTAATAGATAGATAGAGACACAGAGAGGGAGAGAGCAATTTTTCATGGTTTCCGAGTTTCCTGACCCCGGTAAGTGAGGTCATAAAGAAAATCAAAGATGGCTGTTGCCTAAATTTTTAACTTTTTCGTCATGGGTGTCGTTTTCATGGTTTTCGAGGATGCTGAAGATAGTCAAGTCAAAATGAAAATCCATGATGGCGGCTGCAATTTTTTTTTTGTCATGGGTTTCGTTTTCATGGTTTTTGAGGGTGCTAAAGTCGATAGTCAGGTCAAAATGAAAACGCAAGATGGCGGCTGCAATTTTGTTTTATTTTTTTGTCATGGATGTCGTTTTCATGGTTTTCGAGGGTGCTGAAGTCGATAGTCAAGTCAAAATGAAAATCCAAGATGGCGGCAAATTTTTTTATTGTCGTGGGTTTCGTTGTCATCGTATTCGAAGGTACTGAAGCCGACAGTCAGGTCAAAATGAGGATCCAAGATAGCGGCTACAATTTTTTTTTGGCATGTATGTCGTTTTCATGGTTTTCGAAGGTGCTGAAGTCGACAGTCAGGTCAAAATAAAAATCCAAGATGGCGGTAGTAAACATTTTTTTTTTTCATGGATTTTGTTTTAATGGTTTTCGAGAGTGCTGAAGTCAATAGTGAGGTTAAAATGAAGCTGTAACGGCTTACCAACCGTCGATTGGCCCATGAACCGTTGGTCAACATTATCTTTAAACCATTAACTTTTTTCCAAAGGACTTTTCACCCACGAACGTTTTGCCAACATAACTCTACGTCAGTGTATGCTTAACGGGCAGCGGGATTGTGGGCAGCGGGATTGTCCGAAAGGGTTACCGCTGCCCCGGAACATAAAGGGCTAAGGAAGGAACACGGATGGGTTTTAGTCAGTAAGAGTCTGACACTCCCTTCCGCTCCACCCAGAGCGGGAGGGGTCATTGGATGATTTCCCATCCTTAAAAAAAAAAAAAAAAAAAAAAAGTGTATGCTTAACCAACAGAATATTTTGACCAATAACTTTTCACCCAAAGAACAAGGCCAACAGACACCGGGAAAGGTGAAAGTAAAATAATAATAAGACGTACTTAGTCCTTTATTTCTGTGAAAAGGGTTTAAAGTAACCTCCAAGCCTAACCTCGGGGTGCCCGTCGCTCGCTTTGCTCGCTCACTTGAGCCTCCATCATCCCTAACCTTACCTGTCCGAGTCAGGGTGCCCCAAATCCCGAGCTCGCTTCGCACGCCCTTGCATCCTTAGTTCTATTTGACAATTTTGACATGGGTAAAATGTTCTTTGGGTGAAAAGTTATTGGTCAAAACATTCTGTTGGTTAAGCATTCACTGACGTAGAGTTCAGTATGGGAAACGTTCGCGGGTCACAAGTCCTTTGGATGAAAAGTTAATGGTGTTAACCAACGGTTCATGGTCCAATCGACTGTTGGTAAATCGTTTCAGTACTTAAAAAACACACTTCAAAGTGCAATAGACCATTGGTTTCAGAAGTCTGTAATTTCTTGCCAACGCGGCAACGTCTTCCCAAAAGGTTATTTTGCACATTGTAGGGTTTTTTATGGAAGTCGGTTACATTTTTTTGTAATTAGCTTTACAATTTTTTTTCTGTTTTTCGGCAGTATAAGGTCTAAATTAAAATCATGTCTAAAGTTTTCATGGGTTTCATCTTCGTAGTTTAAATGGCGGCCGGTGTCAAATATAACCAAAGTTTAATGGGTTGCTTTTTACACGGGCAACTTTATGTAGAAGCTCTTTCGAGGGGCAAGCAACCTTTCTAACATCGTTTACAGAGAAGCATTTTTTTATTTACATAAGGTTTAAATCATGACTACTTTCAAGTTTTTTGCCTTTTTTGTCGAAATTTTTTAACCTTAATTTACCATGATAACGCTTCAGCACACTCCGCCAGACGGGCAGTTGATTTATTGAGTAGGTACGGCAGTTACACACAGCACTGCCATATCATAAAAAGGTATTGTAGAATATGTCTTCGAGACAATAACTAAATTCTTGGCCATTGTCTTGGTTACAACTATATCGACCCTCAAGATATCTTAAGGCTATCCACCAAGGGAGAGTTAAGCAAACGTGGGCACAGGTTTACAGAATAAGTTATGAAAGACTTCAAACTACTTTTCAGATAAACTTCAGTACGATTTAAGAGTAACACCATTGATGTATTCTTCCTTTTATCATCTAGATATCTCGACGCTTTATAAGGCATAATATTGGTCCCGTGTCGGACGCGCGTATGTGTTCCACGCGCGCCTCAAAGAGATGTCAGCAGACAAGGAGGGGCCCGTCAGGGCCGAAGCCTGCCGGGGCAGCGGGATGGTCCGAAAGGGTTACCGTTGCCCCGGAATATAAAGGGCTAAGGAAGGAACACGGATGGGTTTTAGTCAGTAAGAGTCTGACACTCCCTTCCGCTCCACCCAGAGCGGGAGGGGTCATTTGATGATTTCCCATCCTTAAAAAAAGAAAAAAAAAAAAAAAAAAGGCATACCTAATATTGGTAGGTATAGGTATATGATATCTTCAATAGCAAGTTAAGAAATTTAAAATTTACCGCAGAGAATTTAAGAAACCAAGACTTAGAAAAACTAACTTCAAACTTCACCTACTATTCTCAGATATATTTTAGATAAAATGGTGATATGATTTTACAAGGTGGTATTCTAAAACAGACTCAAAATAAAATGCACATGGCTGTTTGGTTAGATGATCAGCCTCGAGCAGGCGATTTCATTTTAATTTATTCTCAAAAATCAAAGTGACACTTCGTCGCATTGTCATTAGGTATGGACCATGAAGTGTCTGCAGTCGAAAGGGCCGTGGTAGAGAACCCTAGGTAAGGGAAGCGCTACCAGGCAAGATCGGATGATTCTTCCTTTTCAATGAAGGAGTGGCAATTAAACCTTTCCTAAGCGACACATTACCTATTGTTTTCCGACATCCACGCGAACGAAGTCGCGGGCACAGCTAGTATCATAATATACAAAAACATTAAGAACACAGGCGGACATGGGGACTGCCGACAGAAGTAAAAACTTTAAAACGATGAAATGACAGTGGGTTTTTTAACGCGCCTAAGTAATAACTTTTTACTTTATAAAGCCTGTTATAAAACATAGAATCTAGGATGCAAGAGCGAGCGAAGCAAACTCAGGATTTGGGCACCCCGCTTGTACGTAAGGTTCGAAAGGCTTAGGTTAAGACCAGATTAATAAACTGCTGTAAAACGAGTTTTAACTTTTCGTCGTAATTCGATAAAGTAAGTAAGTTCTTTCTGTATGATGGTTAAAAGAAAACAGACTATTCAAGGGTGGTGTGCTAAAACTTTTTCTAGGGCTAGGGATTCTAGGGCTTTGGCGCCGGCCTGCAGTATTTATATGAGGTGCAAAATCGCCGCGCTGAACCGTCGACGCGCTCTCCACGATCGGCCAACAACACGACGGCGACCTACGCGCCCTCGCACGGATTTCTTTAGGAACTATATCTCATACCGAATATTTCAACTGGATTCCTATTGGTTGTGTAGCTGCAATGCCTGCAATACATAAACACACATCCGTTCGCCGCCGCTGTGCGCGGGATTCTAGGGCTTTGGCGCCGGCCGCAGCGCTCGCCCGCCGCCGCGCTGAGCCGTCGACGCGGTCTCCATGATCGGCTAACAACACGACGGCGACATGCGCGCCCTCACACGGATTTCTTTACGAACTAATATATCTCATACGAATATTTCAACTGGATTCCTATTGGTCGATTTAATGTTGTAAGTAGGTCACTACTTGCGCCCATAAGTTAGTAATAAGACATGTACACATCTTGTAAAGAAAAGTTGTCACTTAAGTGCAAATTGCGCATTTACACCGCATGCATTCGGCCAATCCTGACCTACGCGTGCCCTGTGTTCGCACACGTTAAACCCTACCGTCTCCATAGGATGCAGACCCTCCAAAACCGATTTCTCCGAAAGGCCACGGGCGCCCCGTGGTACCTTAGGAATAACCAACTACATGTTGACCTTAAGATCCCAACAATCCAACAGGTAATGAAACGCCTCACCAAGGGCTTCTTCGATAGGGCTGATAAACACCCCAATCCCCTGGTCTCTTCAGCCGCCCAATACGTCCCCTCCAAAATCTCCAAGATTCGCCGTCCCAGGCATACCCTCCTCATACCCGACGACCCCATCACCCTTCTCCAAGAAAGCTGTAGGGAAACTAGCACACTGCGCAAAAACAGATACAAACCGCGTACCCGGCCCCGCCGTCGAGGCCCCCCGCGACGCCCCTGTAATATCACCGCCCGACCCTTGCTCGACAAGCCAGCCCGCGAGGCTGAGCAAGTAGCTTTAAACTCCCCAAATAATAATAATCAGACCCAGCCTGACCATTGCTGCCCTCCCATCAATGACTCACTAAGCCGAGGCCCGAACCCCACAGGGGGTGCCCTTAGTGTAGCTCATTTAAAATAAATATCCTTAGTTTGTAAGCCCTGGCTGGGGGCCTTAAAGTAATTTTTGGCCACCACAGGATAGTCCGGTTAAGCAGAAAGGCAACCTTATCGAGTTGCAACTGCGAGTGGTCACGTCAAAAAATTAAAAAATTAAAGTAAAGAAAAGCTATTCACTACTCGCTATTCCTCGTCTATATTCTTAAATATACTTTCGTCGTACATCTGGAGTATTAATGCCTCACACCACCTAAGCGCTACAGTGGTGACCCCGACGTGATATTAAGAAGATAGTTACCTCCAAATCAAGTTGTCATCATGGCCAACAACGGTGAACAAGAACTCTCCGGTGTGTCGACGACGCTGCGCATTCCACCCATTTGGCGTGACAAGATTCGTCTGTGGTCCGCGCAATTCGAAGCCATCATGTCCGCACAGAAGAAAGGCGATCAAGGTATGTTTGAACTCGTTATCGGACAACTTGAGCGGCAAGATCTCGACGAAATCTCCGACATCATTCTTCATCCACCTGAAACTCACCGTTATGAAGCATTGAAGAATCGATTGTTCCAAGTCTACTAGGAATCCGAGCAACGGCAAGTACAAAGGTTGCTATCAGAAATGGAACTCGGCGACATGAAGCCTTCACAGCTGCTACGTCGCATGAAAAACCTCGCCGCCGATAATATCTCCGACTCAGCGCTACGGATTATGTGGACAAACCATCTTCCACAATCCGTCCGAGCAGTACTCGCTGTAAGCGACAACATCGCGAAACACTCCGATCTCCACGACCTGGCGTTGATGGCAGATAAGATCCTCGAGCAGACACAACCACTCGGTGCAGTCGCTGCAGTTACATCCGTTCCTGCAACCCCGCTAGCATCTACATCAATTGAGGAGAAGATCGACGCGCTCACGAGAGAAATCGCAGAACTGAAAGCACATCCATCGCATTATCATCAGAATCGACGCAGACCATTCGACAGACGGCGTTCAAGATCGCGTTCATCGAGCAAGAACAATCGCAGTCGCGCACATAACGACCAATCAGCTATCTGCTTTTATCATCGCAAGTTCGGCAAAGAAGCGCGAAAATGTACGCGTCCGTGCAGTTTCGAAGACAGCAGCACCCCCTCGGGAAACTAACGCCTGCGTTAGCTGAGGCGGCAACCGACGCAAACAACATTTCTTACCGCCTATTTATAACAGACAAAAACTCGCGTCTGTCATTTTTGATTGATACTGGTGCCAACGTCTCCGTAATACCGAAAGGAAAAGGCGGGAAAGCTAAACCAACCGATTTTTGCTTGTATGCAGCGAACAACACGGTCATTCCAACGTACGGAGAGAAAACATTACAACTGGATCTCAACCTACGAAGACCATACACCTGGAAATTCATCATCGCTGCAGTCAGCAAACCCATTATCGGTGCCGACTTCTTGAAACGTCATCAACTTCTTGTCGACATAGCCGGCCGATGTCTCGTCGACAAAGTTACTAACCTGACCGTCAAGACCAGTCACCTATTCCGCTGAACCTACAGTCCGAAGTATCGACGTTGATCAGCCATATCACCAGCTAATCAGCAAGTTTCCTGACATTCTGCGACCGTCATGCATGAAGGATACTCCAAAACACCGGGTAGAACACTACATTGAAACTACCGGTCCTCCAGTACACAGCAAGAGCAGACCACTTCCACCACATCGGTACCTGTCCGTGAAGAAGGAATTCGAGTCAATGATGCAGCAAGGAATTTGCCGACCAAGCAAAAGTCCTTGGTCCAGTCCACTACATGTCGTTCCCAAGAAAAACGGCGACATTCGCGTCTGTGGTGACTACCGAAGACTCAATGACGTCACCAAACCCGACCGCTATCCAGTCCCACGTCTCAAAGATTTTACCTACCTACTTCACGGCAAGAAAATCTTCACTACCCTCGACCTAAATCGTGCTTACCAACAACTGCCTGTATACGAACTGGACATCGAGAAGACAGCCATCACCACACCCTTCGGCTTATTTGAGTTTCCGCGAATGTGTCCAGGTCTTAAAAATGCTGGACAGACATTCCAACGATTCATAAATGAAGTACTCATCGGGTTAGACTACGCATTCCCATTCATCGATGATGTTATCGTCGCATCAGAAAATGAAACTAGCCACATCGAAGATCTGCAGGAGGTGTTACGCCGACTAGACAAGTACGGAATCACCATAAATCCATCAAAATGTGTCTTTGGCAGAGAAAATGTCAAGTTCCTAGGCTATGAAGTGTCGAGCAATGGAATCAAGCCACCACAAGACAAAATAACTGCTATCACTGCTTACCCCAAACCCGAAACAATTCAAGACCTACGTCGATTTATCGGCATGATAAACTTTTACCGTGACAGCATACCAAACGCAGCCCACATACAAGCACCTCTCAACGCGTACCTACACAATTCAAAGAAACGTGACAAAACAAAAGTTGAGTGGAACACAGAAGCGTCACAAGCATTCGAGTTATGTAAAGTTAGCATACAAAACGCAGCTTTACTCGCTCATCCATCTCCATCACCAAACGACGCCATCTCCCTCATGTGCGACGCATCGAATACCTGCGCCGGAGCCGTACTTCAACAATTCATAAACAAGAAATGGATACCACTTGGCTATTTCTCAAAGAAATTCTCCGAAACTCAACAACGATACAGTACATTCGACAGAGAACTACTATCAATTTACATGGCAACCAAACACTTCAGAAAAATGTTCGAAGGAAGAGAACTCATTGTTTACACCGACCACAAACCGCTGACCTACGCTATTCGTAAGCCTCCGTCCGATAACGATACACAACGACGCACTCGTCAGCTTTTGTTTATCAGCGAGTTTACGACTGACATCCGGCACATAAGTGGAGTAAACAACGTTGTCGCCGACGCTCTCTCACGTATCGAAACCATCGAATTGCCATCACCAATCAACTACGACGAATTATCACAAGCTCAAGAAAAGGACAACTATATTCCAATATCATCACGACAAACAAATATCAAACTGAAGAAAATCGTCATACCCGGTACCAACAAGCCAATATTCTGTGAAACATCCACGTCACATGTTCGTCCATACCTACCAGCCGACTTTCGTCGCATTCAACGCCGTGCACAATCCAAGTCATCCTGGAATACGAACCACCCGAAAACTAATGCAAGAACGGTACTTTTGGCCAGCAATGAATACCGACATTGGCGAGTGGACGAAAACATGCACTTCGTGTCAACTATCCAAAGTACAACGACATAATCACAGTGACGTCACGACATTTCCACCGAGCGAACGATTTCAACACATTCACGCTGATATTATTGGACCGCTACCTACATCTTCATGTGGACATCGATACCTACTCACTATGATCGATCGCTGTACACGATGGCCCGAAGCCATACCCCTTCAAGAGATAACCGCCGAAATCGTCGCAAGAAAGCTGTACGAAGCCTGGATATCTCGTTTCGGTTGTCCTACAAGAATAACAACTGATCAAGGGCGACAGTTAATTCCAAAACCTCGCACAATTACTTGGAGCAGAAAGGACCCGTACTACTGCCTACCACCCGCAGAGTAACGGCATCGTAGAACGCTGGCACCGAACACTGAAAGCTGCACTCATGGCTCGACTAGAAAACAGCAACAAATGGATCTCCGAGTTACCTACTGTTTTAATGGGTCTTCGAGCCGCCACGCGCACCGACACCAACACAAGTGCCGCGCAGCTTATCTACGGCCAAGCGATACGCCTACCCGGCGATTTTATATCACCTTCACCAGCCGCAACGAAAATGGACCATGACTACGTCGATCACCTGCACGACGTTATCACAAAGCTCACACCTACATACAAACCGCATTCAAACAAGCGATGTATGTTCGTGCACGATGACCTACAGACATGCAGCAACGTACACACATCAAAAGTGTCTAGGGATCAACATATATTTTTGCAATAACTTTTCTCCTGATTGATATTAATTAAAATTTTCTTTAAGGATTCATCAAATAAAGTGTTTTCGTTTGTCACAGTAACGATAAACCAAGTCACCTTTGCATTAATAAAGAAATTTGCCATTTTCCTAATAAAGGGATTTTTGACATTTGAACCACTAACACAAAAGTTCGAAAAAAAGACTGAAATAACAGTTTTCTTTAAAATTTTAACACTAACAACACAAGAACATCGGTTTGGCATACTCAAAATGAGTTCATCCAAATCACGCTGTGGAATGGCCGCCCATGTTCGTTGCAACAACAAAAAAAGGTCTTCTTGCGACTGGATACCCTCCATATTCGGCAGAGCTCTTCTCTGTAGCATATCCCATGCATGCTCAATCGGGTTCAAGTCTGGCGACTGAGCAGGCCAGGGCATGGCAGGACATTGATGTTAGCTGCGGCGAGAGTCTGTCTTACAACTCTTGCGGTGTACGGTCGTGCATTATCATGCATTAACTGAAATAAGGGACCGATTTGCACTTGTAGAGGAACGATGACGTCTGATACAATCGTCTCAGCATAAATTTGAGCGTTGAGGTTGCCTCTGATCCAAATCAACTCAGTTCTTCCGCCGATCCAAATACCCGCCCATACCATGATGGTTCCACCACTATAAGGATGGACTTCCTGGCAGGATTTTAATCGCTGTTGGCGTCCAGGGGTTCTCCAGTGTCGTATACGTCTTGTATCCGGTCTCATACCAAAACGAGACTCATCAGAAAAGCACACGAAACGCCATTGTTCTTCTGCCCAATTTCTGTGTTCAAGAGCCGATTGATATCGAATCCTACGATTGTGCATTGCTATAGGTGGTACCCGTAGCGGTCTTCGGGAATGAAGGTTCACTTCATGCAAGCGGTTTCTGACTGTTTGGTCGCTAATTTGTCAAACACAAATTTGTTGTACCTACAACAAGGCTCAAGAAAATAGGTGACTCTTTCAGATGCCAATGTATACGCTTTTATAATAAACTACCAAGCCACGTTCAAGATCTAAGCCTTAATAAATTCAAATCATTCATTAAACGTAAGTTGTGCCAGAAAGCCTTTTATACTGTTAAGGATTATATTGAGGACAAAAAGGCTTGGGATTGAGTTGCTTCCAATTTTTACATTTTGAATGTTTTTATTATTATTACTAGCTGTGCCCGCGACTTCGTTCGCGTGGATGTCGGAAAACAACAGGTAATGTGTCGCTTAGGAAAGGTGTAATTGCCACTCCTTCATTGAAAAGGAAGAATCATCAGATCTTGCCTGGTAACGCTTTCCTTACCTAGGGTTCGCTACCACGGCCCTTTCGACTGCAATCACTGCGTCTTCATGGTTCATAATAATAATGCGACAAAGTGTCACTTTGATTTTTGAGAATAAATTAAAATAAAAGCGCCAGCTCGAGGCTGATTATCTAACCAAACAGCCATTTTATTTTGCGTCTGTCTTAGAATACCAACTTGTAAAATCATATCACCATTTTATCTAAAGTATATCTGAGATTAGTAGGTGAAGTTTGAAGTTAGTTTTTCTAAGTCTTGGTTTCTTCTCTGTGGTAAATTTAGAATTTCTTAACTTGGTATTGAAGATATCATATATACCTACCAATATTATGCCTTATAAAGCATCGAGATATCTAGATGATAAAAGGAAGAATACATTAATGGTAAGAGCTTCTACATAAAGTTGCCCGTGTAAAAAGCAACCCATTAAACTTTGGTTATATTTGACACCGGCCGCCATTTAAACTACGAAGATGAAACCCATGAAAACTTTAGACATGATTTTGATTTAGACCTTATACTTAGATAATTACAAAAAAATATACTTAACCGACCTCCATAAAAAACCCTAGAAAGTGCAAAATAACCTTAGTTTGGGAAGACGTTGCGCGTTGGCAAGAAATTACAGACTTCTGAAACCAAAGGTCTATTGCACTTTGAAGTGTGTTTTTAAGTCGGTTGTATTTTATTTTATTTCACACAAAGTCGTGTAAGTTTATATTGAAAACCATGAAAACGTCACACATGATAAAAAAAGAAAAAGAAAATTGCAGCCGCCATCTTCGATTTTCATTTTGACGTCACAATCGGCTTCAGCGCTCTCGAAAACCATGAAAACGACACACACTACCAATTTTTCGATTTGCAGCCGCCATCTTGGACTTTCATTTTAACCAGAACTGAAACGGTTTACCAACAGTCGATTGGTCCATGAACCGTTGGTCAACATCATTAACTTTTCATCCAAAGGACTTGTGACCCACGAACGTTTCCCCAACAGAACTCTACGTCAGTGAATGCTTAACCAACAGAATGTTTTGACCAATAACTTTTCACCCAAAGAACATTTTACCCATGTCAAATAGAACTAAGGATGCAAGGGCGAGAGAAGCGAGCTCGGGACTTGGGGCACCCCGACTCGGACAGGTAGGGTTCGAAGGGATGATGGCGGCTCAAGTGAGCGAGCAAAGCGAGCGAAGGGCACCCCGAGGTTAGGCTTGGTTAGGTTACTTTATACCCTTTTCACAGAAATAAAGGACAACGTCTTATTATTATTTTACTTTCATCTTTCCCGGGTCTGTTGGCCTTGTTCTTTGGGTGAAAAGTTATTGGTCAAAACATTCTGTGGGTAAAGCATTCACTGACGTAGAGTTATGTTGGCAAAACGTTCGTGGGTGAAAAGTCCTTTGGAAAAAAGTTAATGGTTTAAAGATAATGTTCCCCAACGGTTCATGGGCCAATCGACGGTGGGTAAGCCGTTACAGTTTAATTTGAACCTCACTATTGGCTTCAGCACTCTCAAAAACCAATAAAACGAAACCCATAAAAAAAAATTGCAACCTCCGTCTTGGATTTTCGTTTTGATCTGCCTATCGGCTTCAGCACCTTTGAAATCTATGAAAACGACATCATGACAAAAAATCAAAACAAAATTGCAGCCGCCATCTTGGATTTTCATTTTGACCTGACTATCGGCTTCAGCACCCTCGAAAACTATCAAAACGACATCCAAGACAAAAAATTTTAAAAAAATGGAGCCGCCATCTTGGGTTTTCATTTTGACCTGACTGTCGACTTCAGCACCCTCAAAAACCATGAAAACGACAAACATGATAAAAAAAAATTGCAGCCACCATCTTGGATTTTCATTTTGACCTGACTATCGACTTCAGCACCCTCGAAAACCATGAAAACGACACCCATGACGAAAAAGTTAAAAATTTAGGCAACCGCCATCTTTGATTTTCTTTTTGACCTCACTTACCGGGGTCAGGATCCTCGGAAACCATGAAAAATAGCTCTCTCTCTCTGTGTGTGTCTCTATCTACCTATTACTTTGAAAAATGAGGCATAACGCTTTTTCGTTATTTGACGATTTCTCCCTTAGAACTCCTACCGCAAGCTCCATATAAGAACTTCGTTAAAAAACGCTCTGCGTTACTCAACTTTCTATATCAATAATTATCTAACTTCTCTATCGCTCAGAACACCACATTAATTATTATTATCTTACATTATCCTCACTTAATGTTTAAAATTATTTTAGCGCCACAGGCGCCACTAAATAAACCATCAATGGAAAGCGATTTTGTTTAATATTATAATCATTATCATTACTTTTTAAAATAACATAGACACAAGTAGATATCTGTGTTATTTCGTCATTTAAGTAAGCATAAACTAATATTACGTGATTATTCGCATCACAACAACAATATGTTTTCGTTAGTAGGTACTATATCGCGCCAATAGATGTCGTTACGTGTTACTAAAAAACGTAAAAAGTTGTTCCTAGAATACTTTAAATTGATTATATCTTTTGATAGAGTGAACCGATTGCGATGAAATAAAAACTAATCACTGCTCCGAGTTCTACACCATATTTGAGTATAAAAAGTAACCGTATTGGTTTGGTACTTTTTACGTTGACCCTGTTCAAATCAATAATCTGTCACATCCAAACAGACAAACAGACAAACCGACAAACAGACAAAAATTCCAAAAATTTATGAAATGGCATCTGTTGGTTATCCTTTAACACCCCAACTATTTTTTTTGGAAGTATTTTCAATGTACAGAAACGTCTCGTCTACAGATTTATTATATGTATAGAATAGAAGATTATTATTTTTTTCTATATACACATTGACATTAATTAATGAATTTTATATAAACATTGACATTTGCTTACTTTGTAAAGTATTATATTATTTTAATTATTGTTCATGTGAAGACAATGTGGGTCATTTTATGATTATTTTTTTTGTTTAATTTTTATTATTCTCTTTGTTCTGTTAGTTTTTTTTCTAGGTCTGGCAGTTTGAGGAATTTATGTGGCCTACCCAAATGTCCTTTCTTTGGTATTGTTCGTCGAATCGTTGAGCTCCTTAAGTTTTGAGTTGAGCTGCACGATTTCTGACAAATGCTTGCACTGACTGGACAGGTCCTCTCAATCTGTGTGGTTCTTTCCTCAAAAGACCATCTCAGACATTGATCTACATGGTCTTCATATAACCTGACCAAGATTATGTCTGGACTTTAAAAGAGACTGTGACCTCTGAGTTTGTTTCGGCCTTTCTTCTCAGAGTAGTCAGATAGGAAACGCCGACCTCATCTAGTTTTATAAAAAATATGAATGACGTGTAAAAGTGTTTGTGCAAACCTACTTACAAAATAAAAATCATTTATCATTTATCATAATTAAGTTCCCTGAAGAGTGATGAAGCATCATGGCGGTTATTGTTGGAGCTCTTCGAGTTAAGATTTGAATGTATCGGTCTTGTCTCCGTGTGGTGCAGCGATACCGTCCTCCATGGCGCTCAGCCACGGTACCAGTGCTTCGGTAACGTGTCCAAAGTCGACTGATAACACTCTGACTTGTATTCAGAGCTAAAGCCACAGTACGTTGCCGGGAACCAGCTTCTATCATTCCCACGGCTCTGAGCATTTCTTCCCTGCATAAATGACGTCGCCGCTCCATAATAACGTTGGTTTTAATCAGTAGTAGGGAAACATCAGTAGCACTAATAATGTCTTCAATGCGTTGTATGTTTTTATAGGGAAAATATTGACAGCTGATTTTCATCTTTTACTCGAATTTGATTCACAGTTCCTGATTCAAATTATGAAATGCACCAAAAAGGATCCATATAAATTTATAAAATCATAAATTTATTACAAAGCCACATCTCAATCTCAAGAAATCCGCATAAAAATGCTTGATCCCTAGACACTTTTGATGTGTGTATTTGTACGCGACGATACCGTCCGCAAACCTTTGCAGCATCCATACAAAGGCCCATACAAGGTTATCAAACGTAACGAGAAATACTTCACGATTCAATTACCAGGAAGATCTAGCAACATCTCGATCGATCGTCTCAAACCGGCGTACATTATCAACATCGCAGAAGATCAAGAACACACGAGTAGTGAGACACGCCAATCACCTGAAGCTACCACTGAAGATCAATCCAGCCTACTTCCAGCCTCGAAAACGAAGGAACACAGAACAAGATCAGGCAGGATCGTCAAGACGCCTGTACGCTTCGCTAAGGGGGGAGTACTGTAGCTGCAATGCCTGCAATACATAAACACACATCCGTTCGCCGCCGCTGTGCGCGGGATTCTAGGGCTTTGGCGCCGGCCGCAGCGCTCGCCCGCCGCCGCGCTGAGCCGTCGACGCGGTCTCCATGATCGGCTAACAACACGACGGCGACATGCGCGCCCTCACACGGATTTCTTTACGAACTATATCTCATACGAATATTTCAACTGGATTCCTATTGGTCGATTTAATGTTGTAAGTAGGTCACTACTTGCGCCCATAAGTTAGTAATAAGACATGTACACATCTTGTAAAGAAAAGCTATTCACTACTCGCTATTCCTCGTCTATATTCTTAAATATACTTTCGTCGTACATCTGGAGTATTATTGCCTCACACCACCTAAGCGCTACAGTTGATTTAATGTTGTAAGTAGGTCACTACTTGTGCCCTAAGTTTAGTAATCTAATAAGACATGTACACATCTTGTAAAGAGGAGCTACTGAGGAACGACGTGATCCGGAGGGATCTCTGGGTTGAGAGCCTGGATGAGTTTGTGCGGCATCTCGCGAAAGGAATGTTCGCGCGTGCCGACGCATCTGCTTGGCCTCATGTCAAGGACATTGCGCCCTGGCACGCGCGCCCCCCTGACGCGAGAACCTTGCCCCGCGACCTGGTAGCGGACGACGACCCCATCGCACCGGATTGACGCCTCGAGTGAGCCGCACCCAGGTAACACGCGGCTCACTCGAAACAATAGTACTCCACCAATATTACATACATTCGTCACGTAGCGTGTGCTAAGTTATAGATGTTCTATGTCACGAAGTCCGTTTGGCTATGAATGTTGTCAAGCGTGCACATGCACATTGTTTTTGTGTGCGTAACCTCGAGAGCGCTCAGTTTCGTGTAACACATACAAGCGCGCTTGTCGGGATACGTCACTACTACAATCAAAGCCGAACGGACTTCGTGAAATAGAATATTTGTAATATAGGCACGTTACGCGGCGAACACAGACATCCACTACTACACAGACGCCCAAACCCACACGCGAACGCGCAGTGCGGGTTGCGATCGAGACACTGAGCGGAGTTACACAGTACAATACCGCTCACACCACGGATATCGACACACGACTGCTCCTTAGCCCGGACCGTAACCGGCTAGCTCTGGAAGCGGGGCGGGCGGGAACAATTCACCTATATTCTGTAGGAGTGTCGAGTCGGCACCTCTGTCGCTGGTCGGCCTCCGCCGGGCCTCCCCTAGACAACTAGGGGTCTCACCTGGCGGGGACAGACCGCCGAGGTGTCGTGAAGAAAGCGGCGTGGCGCGCCTACGGAAACACTACATGCATCCACTCAAACCATACCACTAACCTAGAGAGCGCACCCAGTGAGGGGTCCGTATAAGCGGGCCACCGTATGGCAATCTGCGGCCGGGGGGCAAAGCCCTGGCGCCGTTCGCCACGCCCCCTGACGGGGCGTCGCGACTTCCAACTGAAAGAGGAGCTATTCACTACTCGATATTCCTCGTCTATATTCTTAAATATACTTTCGTCGTACATCTAGAGTTTTTATTGCCTCACACCACCTAAGCGCTACACTATCCTTACCGGCTTACCATCCCAGGTAACTTACTATCCTCCTGCTGGAGTAATGTACACTAGTCGTTGTTGAGCTAATTTCTGAGATCAGATGCAAAACTGATGCCTAAATAGGAATGGATATGATTTTTAACCAACTTCCAAAAAGGAGGAGGTTATATGTTCGACTTTGTTTTTTTTTTATTCTCCGATTTCTGTCAATTGTGGATCGATTTCGAATTAATTTTTTTGTTTGATAGTGTATAGTCTCGAGGTGGTCCCATTGTCACCAAGTTGGAATCTGATGAGGATCCCATGGAAATCGACAGTAACCCTCAAATTTTATAGGCACACCTATAGCGATTTGGGTATTTTTTAAAGTAACTCGTGCATTTGCTCTCGGATATCATCATTTGGTAAAGTGGAACTGATGATGAAGACCACAGATGGCCATTGGATATTTAATTTCAGAAGTTGGTGTCAAAAAACGAAAATGCAGAACCAACGACACCAACTTCTGAAATGAAAGTTATTTTTCACTTTGTAGTGTTTTTGTTGGAAGTCCGTTGTTTTTCCCTTCTATGGTCCATTGATAGATTTATCGATCACTTACTCCTGGTTTGTTTCCACGGTCAGGTGTCACCACTGACCTCTATCTTGTATAATACAGGTCAGTGGGTGTCACCCTTCTTGAATGGGTGGCACCCGGGCCGAGCCGCCCCTCCCTAGCTACGTCACTGGCACATAGTCTTGACGAAATATCGGTTTTCTTTTTTTTTTTTCGGAGATCTTTCCCCCAGTTTTAGTCTTTTATCATCCTTGGTAATACATGTCTCTGTGTATTTTTGCAGTCAGCAGCTGCGCAAAGGTGCATTATGCATATTAATTAATTATGCGCAAAAAGAAGTCGCTTGTTTATTTAAAATGTATGGATAGTGACAGCTGTCAAACTTTTGGTACGTTGGAGCGCAGCGACATCTGAAGTGAGCAAGAGGCAGTTTTTATCCCCATTATGTTATAACACTTTTTTTGAAAATTCGAGCTCCGCGACTTGGATAGGTTACATGATCTACACTTGTGGCTTGAAGCCTTTGTAATGTTTGAACAAATTGCGTTACTCTTCATATTTTCATTACGCGCCTCCTATAAACAGAATTCGTTGTTACGGATATTGCAATAAAAGATAACACCTAATAAATATATAATTTATTTACAGTAAACTATCAATTCATAATCTCACACGTAACATGCCAGCAAGTATAAAAAGTAGTCATCCTCCTCACACACGGAACATTCACTCGGTCGCGCGCCTACAGCTCCTCGTGCTCGGCCTCCAGCTCGTCGGCGTCAGGAGCGGCGTCGGCCTCCAGCTCGTCGGCGTCGGCATCCAGCTCGTCGTCGGCGGGCGCGAGGCCGGGCGGCAGGCCCAGCGAGCGCTGCAGCATGTCCTCCACGTCCTCGGCGAAGGCCGTGGCCTGTCCCTCCTGCAGCAGGTAGCCGGAGCGCAGCGCGGCCGTGCGGTACAGCGTGTGGGCCGCGCGGGCCGTGTCGGGCGCATCGGGCGCCTCGCGCACGCGCCGCAGCAGCTCCACGACCAGCGGGTGGCGCGGGTTGATCTCCAGCAGCTTCTTCTGCGTCAGGTGGTGCTTGCGCTGCGCGTCGTCGGCCTGCGCGGGTCAGAGTGTGAGTACTGTGAGTACTGTGCGAGCACACGTACCTTCTGGTGCGCGTTGGACAGCGCCAGGCGCTCCATGTTGCCGGTCCAGCCGAAGGCCGTCGCGGCCAGCGCGGGTCAGAGTGTGACTACTGTGAGTACTGTGCGAGCACACGTACCTTCTGGTGCGCGTTGGACAGCGCCAGGCGCTCCATGTTGCCGGTCCAGCCGAAGGCCGTCGCGGCCAGCGCGGGTCAGAGTGTGAGTACTGTGAGTACTGTGCGAGCACACGTACCTTCTGGTGCGCGTTGGACAGCGCCAGGCGCTCCATGTTGCCGGTCCAGCCGAAGGCCGTCGCGGCCAGCGCGGGTCAGAGTGTGACTACTGTGAGTACTGTGCGAGCACACGTACCTTCTGGTGCGCGTTGGACAGCGCCAGGCGCTCCATGTTGCCGGTCCAGCCGAAGGCCGTCGCGGCCAGCGCGGGTCAGAGTGTGACTACTGTGAGTACTGTGCGAGCACACGTACCTTCTGGTGCGCGTTGGACAGCGCCAGGCGCTCCATGTTGCCGGTCCAGCCAAAGGCCGTCGCGGCCAGCGCGGGTCAGAGTGTGACTACTGTGAGTACTGTGCGAGCACACGTACCTTCTGGTGCGCGTTGGACAGCGCCAGGCGCTCCATGTTGCCGGTCCAGCCGAAGGCCGTCGCGGCCAGCGCGGGTCAGAGTGTGACTACTGTGAGTACTGTGCGAGCACACGTACCTTCTGGTGCGCGTTGGACAGCGCCAGGCGCTCCATGTTGCCGGTCCAGCCGAAGGCCGTCGCGGCCAGCGCGGGTCAGAGTGTGACTACTGTGAGTACTGTGCGAGCACACGTACCTTCTGGTGCGCGTTGGACAGCGCCAGGCGCTCCATGTTGCCGGTCCAGCCGAAGGCCGTCGCGGCCAGCGCGGGTCAGAGTGTGACTACTGTGAGTACTGTGCGAGCACACGTACCTTCTGGTGCGCGTTGGACAGCGCCAGGCGCTCCATGTTGCCGGTCCAGCCGAAGGCCGTCGCGGCCAGCGCGGGTCAGAGTGTGACTACTGTGAGTACTGTGCGAGCACACGTACCTTCTGGTGCGCGTTGGACAGCGCCAGGCGCTCCATGTTGCCGGTCCAGCCGAAGGCCGTCGCGGCCAGCGCGGGTCAGAGTGTGACTACTGTGAGTACTGTGCGAGCACACGTACCTTCTGGTGCGCGTTGGACAGCGCCAGGCGCTCCATGTTGCCGGTCCAGCCGAAGGCCGTCGCGGCCAGCGCGGGTCAGAGTGTGACTACTGTGAGTACTGTGCGAGCACACGTACCTTCTGGTGCGCGTTGGACAGCGCCAGGCGCTCCATGTTGCCGGTCCAGCCGAAGGCCGTCGCGGCCAGCGCGGGTCAGAGTGTGACTACTGTGAGTACTGTGCGAGCACACGTACCTTCTGGTGCGCGTTGGACAGCGCCAGGCGCTCCATGTTGCCGGTCCAGCCGAAGGCCGTCGCGGCCAGCGCGGGTCAGAGTGTGACTACTGTGAGTACTGTGCGAGCACACGTACCTTCTGGTGCGCGTTGGACAGCGCCAGGCGCTCCATGTTGCCGGTCCAGCCGAAGGCCGTCGCGGCCAGCGCGGGTCAGAGTGTGACTACTGTGAGTACTGTGCGAGCACACGTACCTTCTGGTGCGCGTTGGACAGCGCCAGGCGCTCCATGTTGCCGGTCCAGCCGAAGGCCGTCGCGGCCAGCGCGGGTCAGAGTGTGACTACTGTGAGTACTGTGCGAGCACACGTACCTTCTGGTGCGCGTTGGACAGCGCCAGGCGCTCCATGTTGCCGGTCCAGCCGAAGGCCGTCGCGGCCAGCGCGGGTCAGAGTGTGACTACTGTGAGTACTGTGCGAGCACACGTACCTTCTGGTGCGCGTTGGACAGCGCCAGGCGCTCCATGTTGCCGGTCCAGCCGAAGGCCGTCGCGGCCAGCGCGGCAGGCGAGCGGTCGAGACGACGCGATACGACGCAACGCGTCACCCACGTGCTCAGCTTATTGCCGAGCCACGTCGTCAGCGGCTCGAACTGCTTCTTGTACGCCTCCAGGCGCTCCTTCTGCTGATCGTCTGCGGAACACGTATGCTACTGTCAGTCCCGTTAGTCGCTAACGATGTACGGAGGGCACGGGAGTGGGTACTCACTCTCTTCCAAGTCGAAGATCTCCTTGGCGATGTTCTGGAACTTCTTGCCGTCGTACTCGGGCAGGGAGGACAGGCAGTACTCGTCCACGGCTTCCGTGAGGTACAGCACTTCGTAACCGCGACGCACTAGACGCTCCGCGAACGGAGACTTCTCAACCTGCACAAGTACAACTCAAACTCAAACTCAAAGCATTTATTTCAATTAAACCATTTACAGGCACTTTTGAATTGTCAATAGGTCAGTCAGAAAATATGAAGCTAGTTGCCCATTCCAAAGCGTAGGTACCTATGGAGAAGAACGGGCAAGAAACTCCATGGACACTCTTTTAAATTATATTTTACAAAAATATTAGTTACATCATTAATGTTGAATTTATAATTATATGTGAGAACGATGTAAAAAAAAAATATACGTACGCGTTAAAGTGTCCAGAGTACAGCAAATAGTACTTAACAAAACAATAATCCAAAAGTAAAATAATTAAAAATAAGCCGAGGCAGCCAAGTGATGACCAGTCCCAACTGACGGCGCCCGTTCACGAACATGACGCATAGATCAGCACCATTCAGCTCAACCATTTTGAAAGGAGCTAAATGATCCAACACACACGCCACCGTCAGCGAGACATTTTAGTGAGAATGACATACTATCAGCCGCCAGGGCACATTCAAGTCAATGAAAGACATTATAATCATTACCCGGTAAATGGTAGCACTACAGTACATAGAACTCACATTTGTGCTATGCAATTATACAATATAAAGGAAATTGAGTTTATACAATGCAAAGATAGTCTTACAATCTTCAACAGCTCCAACAGTATTTTCAAGAGTTAATCAATTAGTTGTGGTTGTGGAGCAGGACCAACATTGAGCCAGGCATCTTTATCAACGATGTAATCCCCTAACTTATAATATGCCTGCCTGCATAGTGTGCGTTTTATACAAGACTTGAATTTTGTCTCATTCAGTTGAAGAATGTGGGGAGGTATTTTATTATAACATTTTAAACAGTACCCCATAAAAGATGAGTCTACTTTAGCCAGTCTGAAACCTGGTTGAACTAATAGGTCCCTATTTCTAGTACTATAATTATGTCTTTCACCTCTTTTGCTAAAAAGATGTAAATTTTTCCTTTTCCAACTTTGGTTATTATTGAATCCTACTAATATTATAAATGTGAAAATTTGTGAAGATGTTTGGATGTTTGTTACTCAATCACGCAAAAACTACTAAACGGATTTGGATGAAATTTAATACACACATAGTTTATAACCAGGATTAACACATAGGACTTTTTATCCCCATATTCCCATGGGATTGAAACTAACACGGGTGAAACCTCGGGGCGCTGCTAGTATTATATAATTAACAGATGTGATGACATGTTAAAACAGTTGAATAAATATAAACCTGGAAACAATTCTCCAAATGATGGTGAAAACCGCATCTAAATTCATTGTGCAGTATAAGGCCGCGTGTCCACGGCAAGAAATTTGTCGTGTCAGCTACAGACAAGATGAAAATATTCATGTACAGACGCCAGCACATCAACCTACCTGAAACTGTCAAATTTTCCCAATCAACTTTGAACCTTATACTTTAGCGATAAAGACGAAAATCTATCAAAGAAATTTGACAGATTGTAGTAGGTTGATGTGCTGGCGTCTGTACATGAGAAGAATTTTGTCGGGTCTGTGCACGAAAGAATGTCGTGTCTATTGCAGACAAGAAAAAATCTAGTATGTACACGGTACGAATTGTTTCGTTCAGTCATGGTTGAGACATTGTAGGGTGTACACATAGACTTATAAAAAAAGATGGACTCAGCGCCACGCATATCGAAAGTAAAGCACAGTATGTATGTAGCCGGGACCGCTTGTACAAACACGCCTCACGCTCACATTTACATCACAGTATGCCGACCGGCCGCCTTTACGTGACACGACAGCGTCAATCGTCAGTCACGCACACATAGATCGGTACGGTGCTTCACTTTCGATATGCGTGCGCGAGTCCATCTTATTTTATAAGTATATGGGTCGATGTACACCCATATACTTATGTCGTGTAATTGTGGAAAATAATGTGGCCTACCAAGCAAAAAAAAATAGTGATTGCTTGAATGGTGATGGTGATTGTTTCTATTAGGTCCTTACATATGAAATTAGCGTTTTGTACGGGAGGAATAGTCTTTTTTTTTTTTTTTTTTTGTAAAATATATTTAATTAATCAAAGTATGCACCGTTGTTATCTATGCACTTTTGCCATCTCATAGGTAGTTCATTGATCCCTTTACTAAAAAAACCATGGGGGCGAGGATCAATGAAGTCTTTGAAGACGGTTTGGACTGCCGCATCGGAGTTGAATTTTTTCCTTGTAGGAAGTTGTCCAAATTCCGGAAAAAATGGTAATCTGTTGGAGCAAGGTCCGGGGAGTACGGTGGATGTCGCAGACATTCCAATTGTAGCTCATCTAACTTAGTGGTTGTTTGTTGTGCAGTGTGTGGTCTTGGGTTGTCGTGAAGCAGCAGTGGCCTAGAGCGATTGACCAATCTCGGTTGTTTAGCAGCTAGTTCTTCCTTCATGGTTTGCAGTTGCTGACAATAGATATCTGCCGTAATCGTTGGGCTAAATTTTAGAAAGCTGTAGTGTACGACACCGGCGCTAGTCCACCAAATACTCACAAGTAACTTTTTCTGAGTCAATTTTCGTTTAGGGCAGGATTTGGCTGGTTCTCCAGGGTTCAGCCATTGCGACGAGCGCTTCCGATTATCGTACAGTATCCACTTTTCATCACAAGTAATGATTCGATTTAAAATCCCTTCATTATTGTGTCGGTTGAGCAAAGTAACACAGCAGTCGACGCGTGTTTGCAAGTTCAAGTTTGATTCACTCAATTCATGAGGTAACCATCCTTCAAGTTTTTTTACTTTCCCGATTTGCTTCAAGTGGATTAATAAGTTTTATCAGTTACCCCGAAGCCTGCAGCTATCTCTGAAGTGCTTTGTGATGGATCCGCTTCCCCAATAGCCTTTAATTCTTCATTTTCCACTTTGGTCTCCGGCCGTCCACGGGGTTGGTTCTGAAGGTCGAAATTTCCAGAACGAAAACGTTAAAACCAAAAACGTACCGTGCTTTCTTTTGCGACACCAGCGCCATACAAATAATTATTCCTTCGAGCTGTTTCTGCAGCACTGGTGCCACGGTAGAACTCGTACTCGTAAATATACCGATATTTCATGTTTTCCATTAGCGGTAATAAGCGACGCCAAAGAAAAAAATAATGAGGAAAAAACAAATGAATGACTGTTTTCGAAACTCAAATGTACCAGCTAAATAAATTTATAAATTTGAATTTGGAATTCTTAACCAAAGAGGAGATATTTCAGATCAAAGTGGTCAGTACGACAAAACGCTAATTTCATATGTAAGGACCTAATATATTTATGTCTGTAATTTATATGGTGTGCATAATAAAGAATATTCTATTCTATTATATTGCCTATTTTATGTTGTTATGATGTATTTGAAAGTACGCCGTTTATCTTTATAAATGTCCAAAGTTTTATCCCACAACACGGGTCGATCCTCTATTAAACTTATAAGTGAATCAATTTATATTTCAATCATTTTATAAAAGCGTAAACAAACGGTCGTAAACAACACAGCTCCACACGCTCAAACGTTCTTCCGTGCAGTGTACACACCGCCCGCCGCCCGCTACAGATTGCGTAGTGTCTCGTGCAGCGCCGATGCAGTGTACACTAGTCGTGTGTAGAAACGACACGAAGTCTTGCATAGACCCGATGATTTTTCTTGCCGTGGACACGCGGCCTAAGGCATTGACTGCCAACGCGGTGACCGCGAACAATAGATTTTCTATTGTGTCTGTTGCCTGGCAGTCAACGTGTTAAAATAACTAATAACCGGTCACACAGAAAGATACTATTTCTAGACATAAGTAATAAGAATGCGGTTACCTCGGCGCGGCTGGAGCCGGCGATGTAGTAGATGTGGTTCTGGTTGGGCTTCATGCGCGCCACGTAGTCGGCCAGGAACGTCATGGCCTCTCCGCGCGACGACTGGAAGCGCAGCAGCTTGGCCAGCCGCGAGCGGTTGCTGGGGTCCTCGATGACGCCCAGCTTCATGCTGCGGGAACACACAGTTACACTCTGCGGCACTCGGTTACTGACACGGTACGGTCGCGTCGGGAACTCACTTGGTGGAGTACTCTTTCCAGAAGCCGTCGTACTCGGCGTCGGGGATCTTCTTGAGCATGTCCAGCACCTTGCGCACCAGCTTCTTCTTGATGATCTTGATGAGCTTGTGCTGCTGCAGCGTCTCGCGGCTCACGTTGAGCGGCAGGTCGTCGCTGTCCACGATGCCCTGCACAGTCGCACGGTCAGCAAACATAAAATGAAGGCCGCGAGGCCGGCCGGGCGACACCTACCTGTATGAAGGCGAGGTAGTTGGGCATGAGGTCGTTGAACTCGTCGGTGATGAAGACGCGCCGCACGTAGAGCTTGATGTGGTCGGTCTTGGTGCCGTAGCGGTTGAAGGAGTCGGCCGGCTGCACGCGCGGCACGAACAGCAGCGCGCGGAACGTCACCTCGCCCTCGGCCACGAAGTGCGCCCTGCACACAACTCATACATAACGCAGGCAAAGTGCTGCGTGGATTTCGTACTCTCCTCAAAAACCTTTACATGGCCCCGCCATTTTAAAAATTGCTTGAACATTATTTTGCCAATTTCTCAACTAAAACGTTTTTTTAATATTTTTTAGGTACTATAAGTTCGGGGCACAGTGCACGGATAATGCAAACACAGGGGCACACGTACTTGGCCAACTGCGGCGAGGTGTCCTTGGTGAGGCTCTTGTAGAACTGCGTGTACTCGTCGTCGCTGACCTCGTTAGGCTTGCGCGTCCAGATGGGCTTGTTGTCGTTCATCAGCTCCCAGTCCCACACGGTCTTCTCGGTCTTCTTGGTCTCGCGCTTATCTTCGGCAGCGTCCTCGACCTGCCGGAAACATGAATGACTTCAGATTTATTATATTAGTACAGAAGTGTAAACTCAACTTGCAGCAGCGCTCGTCACACACATACCTGCGCGTCGTCGTCGGCGTCGGCCTTGTCGTCGGCGTCGGCGTCGGGCTCCTCCACGGTCTCGGTGCGCGAGGCCCACAGGTAGATGGGGAAGTTGATGAACTGCGAGTACTTCTTCACGAGGTTGCGGATGGTGTCGGGCTGCAGGTAGTCGGCCGCCTCCTCCTTCACGTGCAGCCTGCAACACAGAGTACCTCAGGCGAGTGCTCTCGCGCCGGCTCGTAGTGTGACCGTGTCGCGAGGTACTGACGTGATGTGCGTGCCGCGCTTGAGCGTGTCGCCGCGCGGGTCCTCGGCCACGCTGAAGGCGTTGGCGTCCGACTCCCACACGTGCTGCTTGTCGGCGTTGTTCTTGGACACCACGGTCACCTTGTCGGCCACCAGGAAGGCGGAGTAGAAGCCCACACCGAACTGGCCGATCATGTCGTTCATCTCGTGCGCCTCGCTCTGCAAGCAGTAGGACATAGTGACTGGTACGGGTGCGCTAGAGACTGCAGTACCTACGCGTGCGAGACACGTACCTTCTCCGCGTCCTGCATCTTGGACAGAAACTCAGCGGTGCCGGACTTGGCGATGGTACCGAGGTTGTTGATGAGTTCGTTGCGCGACATGCCGATGCCAGAGTCGATGATGTGCAGCAGGCGCTTCTCGGGCTCGGCCTTGATGCGGATGCTGAGGTCGGAGTTGGTCTCCAGCACTTCGCGGTCTGTCAGCGACATCAGCCGGATCTTGTCCAGCGCGTCCGAACCGTTCGAGATCAACTCTCGCAGGAATATCTGAAACGACGCTCTCGTTACTACCGCTCACTACTCGACTACTCGTCGCTACTTGGAGCTCCATCAGACGGAATTAGACGGAAGGCACCTCTTTGTTCCTGTACAGCGAGTTGATGATGAGTTTCATCATGCGGTTGACTTCTGTCTGGAAGGTGTAGTTCTGCGCGTGCTCCTTGATCTCTCGCATCTGCGCGACGCTCAGCTCATCCGGCGAGATAGCCTCCTCCTCTCGTAATACTGCCTCAGCATCTAAAGAAAGCAAATTCATGAAATTTTTGTTGTATTCCAGTTACCATGTTGTAAGAAACGAATGATGATAAAATATCAAAACTTTGAAGCGCAATTACTTGAAACCAAATTCAGAAATTGCCTGGACTTTTTACGAAAACATGTTAATTTAAGGACAAAATAAATTAATTTCCTTCAAGTATTTCTGTCATTGGATATTTGATAAGACATAAGTATACCTACCAAACGCTTCTAAAAATATAGTGCAGAGTAGAAGCGATGCTTAAAGCATTACTGAAATAGGTATAAATATATCATAAGTATCTTTCTGCTGGCTTTAGTTAGCGACGGCGCTTGATGCGTATCTGCGGGACCATTGCTTATTATATTATTATTTCCTGCCTAGCAACTCGACACATCGATCCAACCGGTCATTCATCGGTCTACACTGTGAGTGAAAGCATAGCTGTCAGGAATGGCGGCGGAGGGCAACGCCGAGGCCGGCTCGGCTGGCGAGGCCGGCTCGGCTGGCGAGGCCGGCCCGGGCGAGGCAGGCGCGCGCGATCTTCACGCGCGCTCCTTCAAGCTGCGCTTTGCGTCGCAGCGCGAGCAAGGCCGCTCCTACGTGTCGCTCGTGAAACCTCTCGGCCTGCGTAAGTTGTGACGCCGGGCGACTGCGAGACTGCGAGCCGACCGTGCGCTGTGTCATGTCGTGTGTGTTGCAGCTGCCACGGTGACGGGCAAGTTCTACGTGCGCGAGCAGGCGGGCGAGGCCGACGACGAGCGCACGCAGCGCGCGCTGCGGCGGATAGAGGACATGTTCGACCGCGGCCCGCGCGATAAGTACGACGCGCCGCTCACCAGCTCGCAAGTGTTAGTCCATGTCTTATGTACTTAGCATAGTTTAGCAACATTTTTTAGTATTCCCGGTCACACTAGGGCTACTGCTGCTTTAATGTTGCGTGCAGGGTGGGCTGGTGGGCGGCGGGCCGCGCGCCCGCTCCGCGCGACGACCGGCGCCTAGCGCACCACGTGCGCGACTCGGCGTGGCTGAAGGCGCGCCTGTGCGTGCTCGCCGCGGACGACAAGCTCAAGCAACGATAGTTCTATGTTACGAACTGTTCCCACTGACATGCAGTCATAACTTTACGAGAATATAAGAGGTTGGTTTGCAGTGTACAAGTGTTTATAGTATAAAATAAGAATAATGTATTGTGTTCATGATTATTAGAAATAAAGTTTATTTATAGAATAAGTACTTTACTTACCTAACAATAAAAAGAAAGAAGTCTTGTGTCTTGTTGTCTTGTCATTCAATAAATTTTGTTTGTTTTTAGGAAATGGAAATGTAATGTTTCCTTTTCTCAAATTTAAATAAATCGCTGTAATCTTAAATCATTCATGAATTTAACGTTTACGAACTCAGTATGGACAATTCTGCTTAACCCTTAACTTAACTTTACAGGCTTAACCCTGAACTTAACAGGCGTTATGTTATGGAAAAGTGTGGTAAATGCATGCACATGGTACGTACGTACGTACGTACGGGCCGACGCGCGCACACGTCAGTAATCAACTCGCTTGACGCTAACTAGTCGTTTGTTTACTTCCCGAACATACCATTTGGCGATGAGAATAATTGTTTACCCGCGTGTGTGTCAGAACATGGAAAATGAGTTTTATTGGATCATTAAATGTAATGACCATAAAAATCAAAAATGGCAAATATTTTATGGAAAATTAAACCAGTTTATGAAGCTGAATAAAATAGCAGGGGGAGACAAAGCGTCCTTATTACTCACGCATTTGTCAGATGAAACATATCGTCTGACAAGGAACCTGGTTCATCCCAAGGAACTGGATACAGTATCATTCGAAGAATTAGTGTCGAAGCTCAACGCTAATTTCAAATGTAAGTTTGCCTGGCACGGCCCTACAGAATTTGGGTCTTAGGTGTGCACCAATCGAATGTACTCGCCTCTAGGAGTATATGTACCGGTTTCTTTTTCAATGTACCTCTGTACTTTTGAAGAAATATGCAAAAGAAGGGGGCCGTGCCATCCAAACGTTTTCAGCACGGCCCCCGTGTAACTTGAAAAATACATAGCATATTAAAAAGATTCTTATACTCAAGGAATGTACTCTATTAACACGTTTTATGTACCGCAACAGATATTGTAAATTCGTAATAACAAATAATATATAGACGTGGATAGGGGGCCGTGCTGAAAAAAACATTATAAGAAAATATGTAAAAAAAACAAAACAACCTGAGCCAAAAACTATTAAAAAATAATTGTTGTATGGCAAGTGTCTAAAAGGATTAAGATATTGTTATAATAGTAATAAGTAGTCTCCATAAACACATACTGCACACATACTTACATTCAAACAACGTTCATACAGTCCACTCATTCAAATATCGAAAAGGACCGGAAGTGTAAGTTAAGTTCAGTGCAAAATAAATGTTCTTTGAGTAAAGACGTGTGAGTTTAATTCCAAAAATAGATATAGACCTTAGTGCCCTAAACATATGGTCCATATCGAGCCGGATTTATTGAGTTACATCGGTCGATCGTCCTCACTGTGAGAACAATATATCAAAGTTATTAGCAAAATAATCATTCAAAATCTACATCTATTTTGTTTGGATTTGGAGTTTTCAACGTCTTAACACTATTGTGCACAATGGAGGAGCTTCTCGCCTATCAAAAAGAAATACTGGAGAACTTGAAGAAAGCGGAGAAAAACTACAAAAAGACACCCAAAGATCGGATCAAAAAACCTTATTTAGAAACCAGATTGGACAATTTGGAGCAGTTATGGACAGTTTTCAAAGATGGCCACAAAGCTATCACAGGCAAGGCGACCCAAAAGGAAAGGCAGGATACCTACTTTACTACGGATATGTATGAGGAGTTCGAAGAAGCATATGTATCATACAAGACTTCATTGAAGGAAGCCCTGCAGCCCTATCTTGCGTCATCGAGTGGAACCTCGTCCGTAAATCCGAAATGCAGTGCTGGACGCGTGGTTAGTGAGTGTGAGGTTAAGTTGCCGCGTGTGCAATTACCTACATTTAGTGGCAAATATGTGGAGTGGCAAACGTTCTACGATATGTTTCAATCACTTGTTCATACCAATAATAATTTAACGCCGGTGCAAAAATTGCATTATCTTAAAGGCAACTTGTCAGGTGAACCGGAATGTTTGTTACGTAATTTTTCTACAACTAATGACAATTACGAAGAAGCATGGAATCAGTTACTGAAACGTTACGATAATAAGCGTTATAATTGTAATTCACTCATGAGACTTGTTTACGCAAAAGCCAGTTACGACTCGAGTGAATCTGCCAGTGCCATTAGACAATTATTAGATACAACTACAACTTGTTTACAATCTTTACGTAGTATGGGAATTAGTACTGAGCGAATTAATGATGTGTTTGTTATTTATTTAGTGGTTTCTAAATTAGATCCTGAATCCGTTAAGCAGTGGGAATATCAGTTAGGTATACTTAGTGACGAATTAAAAACATGGACTCAATTATCTGAGTTTTTAGAATCAAAGTTTAGATCGTTGGAAATGATAGACATTAATAAGGTACGTACCAACACTTCAAAGTCAAAGTCCTTTCACGGGTCTATTGATAATAATAAGAGTGATTCTAACGCAACTACCAAAATATGTAATAAGTGTAAAGGGGAACACTATTTATACCTTTGCAAGGAGTTTAGTCAACTAAGTGTCAAAGATAGGCAAGATTATGTTTGACGCAGGTCCTCACCGGACACGGATGTTTCGGGAGGTTCCTGCACATAATCAGGCGGGAGGAAACGCCCGGGTGTCACCACTGCGAGGATCGCCCAGAGGACACGGTGGTGCACACGGTGGAGGTCTGTCCCGCTTGGGCAGAGCACCGCCGTGTCCTCGTAGAGGCGATCGGCAGCGGCGGCGAGCTCTCGCGCCCGGCCCTGGTCCAAGCCATGGTCCGGGGCGAGAGGGAGTGGGAGGCAGTCACCTCCTTCTGCGAAGCAGTCATGCTAGCGAAGGAGGTGTCGGGATGGGCGAGGGAGAGAGCCGAGAGGGCCGCCCGTCCCAGCCGCCGCGGTAGACGCTCCGGGCGTCGGGAGCCGCGTGACGACTCCCGGCCACCGTAGGCGCGGGCCTGCGGACGGCGAGTAATGGGTAGCTCGCCGTCCGATCAGGACCAGGCCCGTGCCGGACGGCGCGTATGTGTTCCACGCGCGCCTCAAAGAGATGTCAGCAGACATGGAGGGGCCCGTTAGGGCCGAAGCCTGCCGGGGCAGCGGGATTGTCCGAAAGGGTTACCGCTGCCCCGGAACATAAAGGGCTTAGGAAGGAACACGGATGGGTTTTAGTCAGTAAGAGTCTGACACTCCCTTCCGCTCCACCCAGAGCGGGAGGGGTCATTGGATGATTTCCCATCCTTAAAAAAAAAAAAAAAGATTATGTTCAAAAAAATAACTTGTGTTTTAATTGTTTCTCTCCATCTCATCCAGTTATGAAATGTCGTAATTCAGCGAGTTGTAAGCGATGTGGCAGGAGGCATCATTCATTATTACATTTTGAAAGGGAGGTGAGCAACAAGAGTGAGGATGTCTCTGCACAGAGTGAGTCAGACAAAACCGTGAGTACTATTTCAACTAATTTTTCAAGTAAAGGATTAGAACCGAGTCAAGTTTTGTTAGCAACTGTGTCTGTTTGGACCCACAATGATCACGGTTACAGACATCAGTTGAGAGGATTGTTGGATCAAGGCTCGCAGGCATCTTTTATTAGTGAATCAGTAGTTCAATTACTTGGACTTTCTCGTAAACATGTTAGTGGTACGGTTTCCGGTATAGGCGGTGGTAGCCACACAAGTGTAAAACACATGGTTTCTTTCCGAGTGGTATCACGTCATGACCCTGAAGTATCTATCCAAGTAAATGCATATGTATTGGGATCTGTTACGTCATTACTTCCTTCAACCGAGTTATACACACCTGATTGGTTACATTTAGACAAAATACCACTAGCTGATCCAGGTTATGCTACACCAAGTAAAATTGATATTCTTCTTGGAGCAGAAGTTTACAGTGAGATTTTATTGGATGGTATTGTACGTCACAATAAAATATTGGCGCAAAACACTACCTTAGGTTGGGTATTATCAGGGAGGGTGTCACAAAACTCAACTTCTGCTGTCAATAGAATAATCACCATGCACTTACACTTAAGTGGAGAAGAGCTACTTAAGAAATTCTGGGAAATGGAAATGAGCCCAATTTGATACAGAAAAGGATGACAGAAACAGAGCAACGATGTTAAGAATTTTATGACAGGACAACTACCCGAGATGAAGAAGGGAGATTTATTGTTAAGCTACCTTTGGACAAAGAGGAACCAGAGTGTCAATATGGAAACTCGGTACTTATAGCTACAAAAAGATATGAGTTTTTAGAGAAGAGACTGCAGAGAAATCCTACTTTAAAAGAGGAATATCACAAAGTTTTGCAAGAATATCTTACTATGAATCACATGACACCAATAAAAAAGGAAGACATAGACAATCCTAAGGCGATTTATCTTCCACACCATGCTGTAGTCAGAGAGGATAAGGAAACAACCAAAGTCCGAGTAGTTATCGATGGTTCATGTAAAGGTCTTAACAATTTTTCACTTAATGATAATCTCATGGTGGGTCCCAAGCTACAACAAGATTTGAGACACATCCTTATGCGATGGAGAAGCCACAGGATTGCATTGCAGCAGATATAATCAAGATGTTCAGAATGGTGAAGGTTAGTTCTGAGGATACAGACTACCAAAGAATTGTATGGAGGCCACAAATAGACTTGCCATTAAGGCATTTTAAATTATTGCGAGTGACCTTTGGTACTGCGTGTGCTCCATATTTGGCTGTAAAAACCCTTCAAAGGTTAGCTGATGAAGAACATACAAAATTTCCGGTAGCATCAACAATATCAAAGAAGGACTATTATATGGATGACCTTTGACTGGCTGTGACACTCTACCAGAGGCCATACATATCTATAGTGAGATGAACAAATTGATGAACTGTGGTGGTTTTGAACTACAAAAATGGAGTAGCAATAATCAAGACTTACTGACACACATAAAAGGGAACGGCCACAGTAACAATGATTCATTAAAATTAAAAACAACTACTATCATGAAGGTACTTGGCTTGAAATGGCATAGAAGTATAGATTGTTTTCAGTACACACTTGATTTACCAGACTTAAAACAACCTATTACTAAACGGCAAGTATTATCGGATGTAGCCCGGCTGTATGACCCGTTAGGATGGATTGCCCCTGTGATAATCACAGCAAAAATACTCATCCAAAAATTATGGAAGTCGAAGCTTGATTGGGACGATGTGCTGAGTACAGATTTAACAAATGAATGGTTACAATTAAGAACAAGTTTAATACATTTAGAAAAATTAAACATACCACGATGGTATAATTTCAGTCCAGGGTCAAGGGTCGAGTTGCATGCATTTGCTGATGCTTCTAAATTAGCGTATGTTGCTGCTGTATACATTCGTGTTATTAATAATGACAAGGAAATTTGTGTGAGTTTAGTTTCAGCAAAAAGCAAAGTTTCCCCTATTGAAAAGGAGATATCTATGCCAAGACTGGAGTTGTGCGGTGCAGTTCTAGCAGCAAAGTTAATATTTGAAGTGTCACAAATAATGAACATACCAAAGGAAAACTTGTATGCGTGGTCCGATTCTACAATAGTCCTAGCCTGGCTGAGAGGAGGGTCTAGCCGCTGGACTACTTTTGTGAGCAATCGTGTGTCTGAAATTCTCAATATTTTAAACTACGATCAATGGCGACATGTTACAACTGATTCGAATCCTGCTGATTGTGTTTCAAGAGGCATAGCCACACAAGATTTACTTGAACATTCCCTGTGGTGGGCAGGACCCTCTTGGCTTTCACAATCAACTGCAGAGTTAAATAAGTGTAATGAAAATATTGAGGATACTCATGAAGAAGAAAGACATACAACTTTAACTGTGTTACCTGTGTTGAAGAATGAATTTTTTTGGACTATGTTTTCATCACTATCTAAAACCTTAAAGGCCATATCATATTGGAGAAGAGTTTTACAGAATTTAAGATTACCAAAAGAGAAACAAAAATTATATTCGAACATAATTACACCTGCAGAACTTAATATGAGTTTGGTTATATGCATTAAACAGGTTCAAGAAGAGCATTTTAGTGAAGAAATAAAGCAGTTAAGGACGAAGAAGTTTGTCCCCAAAAAAAGTAGACTCCGCACCCTTTATCCTATTTTTGATGAAAATGGAATACTAAGAGTTGGCGGTCGTATTGATGAGTCAGAAGTTGTGTATGATACAATGCACCCTATACTCATGCCTGCTAAGAGTCATCTTACCAAGCTCATAATTAGTGATGCTCATATCAAAACCTGTCACGGAGGACCACAAGCTATGTTGTGCTATTTAAAAACTAAATATTGGATATTGCGAGCAAAGGAGATCGTTAAAAGTCACTACAGAGCGTGTGTTAAGTGCTTGAGATATTCCAAGTCTAAAAGCAATCAACTGATGGGTCAAATTCCAGAACACAGGAAGAGGAGCAAAATCCTACAAGGGATATATTTGTTTATTTATTTGCTTGGTTACTCGAGCCATCCATTTGGAAGTGGTAACTGATCTATCCTCAAAAGCGTTCATTGCAGCATTCAAGCGTTTCACAGCACGACGAGGTCACTGTCAAGACTTATTTAGTGACAATGGCACTAACTTTGTTGGTGCCAACAAACAACTTCGTGAAATGTTTGATCGAGCTAAATCCACTGTACCGCGTGAAATTGAAGAATTATTAAGCTTAGAGCTCACAACATGGCATTTTATACCCCCACACGCACCTAATTTCGGAGGTCTCTGGGAGGCCGGTGTACGTAGTGTTAAAACACATTTATATAAGGTAATTAGAAATAGCACACTTACTTATGAGGAGTGGTGTACTGTTTTAGCACAGATCGAGGCTTGCCTCAACTCCCGTCCAATTACAGTAATGAGTGATGATCCTAACGAACCTCAAGCTTTAACACCAGGTCATTTTCTTATAGGTGAGCCATTAATAAGTATTCCCGATGAAGATAATTCAAATCATAATGTTGTAGGTCTGGATAGATGGAGATTGACTCAAAAAATGGTTAATAATTTTTGGAAGCGATGGTATAGGGAGTATCTGGTTAACCTTTTTTTTTTTTTTTTTTTTAGGATGGGTAATCATCCAATGACTCCTCCCGCTCTGGGTGGAGCGGAAGGGAGTGTCAGACTCTTACTGACTAAAACCCATCCGTGTTCCTTCCTTAGCCCTTTATGTTCCGGGGTAGCGGTAACCCTTTCGGACAATCCCGCTGCGTATCTGGTTAACCTTAACCAACGATATAAATAGAACGCCCAGAAATCTGAGCCTGAAATTGGTGATATAGTAATTTTAAGAGATGATAATATCCCACCTGCTAAATGGATTTTAGGAAGAATAACAATAATAAAATAAGTTTACATCATACTAACTTCTATTATTATAAGGCTAACCAAAGTCATGTTTTCATAACCATAATTTGTGTGAACTTTGTTTTTTTTTAATTTGCATTTTTTGTCACCCCACCCGGTTAGTTTATCCTATTCAAAACCTAGGAATCCCAAGTATTTGCTTGGCACTGTTAGATGTATAAAAGATTCTTATATGATTATTCATTGAATTGTCATGTAGCATCACGGTGGGCGGCTATAATCTTTGTATAGAGATAAGGAATTAGCTAATAGTAAATTTTGAGTTCTAACATGATAACATTAATGTATGCCATTACATTATTATAGCATTTAAGTACTACCTTTTTCATACATACAGTTAGAAATAAGTACCATATTTAGGATACAGATTTTGTTCTTTTTTTGAGTTTATATTTCATTTATACTCAACTGTTTATAAGGTTTATTAAAGTACTGCGTCCTTGGTGGGCGGTATGTCTAAAAGGATTAAGATATTATTATAATAGTAATAAGTAGTCTCCATAAACACATACTGCACACATACTTACATTCAAACAACGTTCATACATACACAATGAGTGGACTCATTCAAATATCGAAAAGGACCGGAAGTGTAAGTTAAGTTCAGTGCAAAATAAATGTTCTTTGAGTAAAGACGTGCGAGTTTAATTCCAAAAATAGATATAGACCTTAGTGCCCTAAACAGCAAGTAACATATGTACCGCATTGGTTTCTCTTAAAACTTGCTAAAATTGGTTTAATTGCCTATATCTTTTTAAATATGACATGTTTGGTTACAAAATTCGACTTCCTGAATTATAAACAGGAGTACATTCGTTCTAAATAAATTGCGATTCTACTGTATTAGTACTTTAAAAGATATATTGGTTCAAAAATATCATACATTACAACATATGGGGTGATTCCACATAATAAGTACATTGACTGACATTGACTACATTCACAGATAAGATAATTTGTGTTCAAAATCGCCGCCCATTATTGTTTTTTTTTTATCGTAATGATGTGCGAAAGCGATTATGCAAAACGATATTTTTTTTATTTCGGTTGACTTTGGTAATTAATATATTGAATATCGGAAATTGAAATATAATTATTTTAGGCGTTAAATACAATAACCATTGTTTATAATAATGATTTATGCTTTTCTAATGTAATTTTAATAGTTATTTGGACATTATTTGAAATGAGACTGAGTCAATGACCGAGGATCTTTGACCATAGTCATTTTATTTCTATATTTGAATTTATCTTCGGAATGCGCTCGCCGATTAAAATAATTTTTATTCATTGTACAATAAATAAAATAATTTTAATTATTTTTGATACTTTCTAATAGTTTGCTACAGAATGCCCAGTATAAATTTTTTAGGTAGGCTTAGCAAAAGTTTGGGAATGATGATAATTATATTAATTGTATAAATTGGGTATTCCGCAATCACTTTACATTTCAATATATATATACAAATATAAGAATCTTTTTAATACGCTATGTATTTTTCAAGTTACACGGGGGCCGTGAGGAAAACGTTTGGCTGGCACGGCCCCCTTCTTTTGCATATTTCTTTAAAAGTACAGAGGTACATTGAAAAACAAACCGGTACATATGTACCGGTTTTTGGCGCCGCGCCGCGTCGCGTCGCGGTGTGAACTGGCCCTTAATATTCAAGTTTTCACTTCTGCCGGCACTCCCGGAGTGCAACCCGTCGTTTTTTTTTACTAATACTGTTTTTGTACTCCAAGTTAAGGGGTCGGTAGTGTCAAAGCACTGGAATTCCAGACACTCCCAAGGTCACTTGACCATGACCTCCAAAGTCACTCAACCTTGACCTCAGAATCACGCCTTGACCTCAAGGTCACTAACCATTTATATTGACTTGTTACTGTTACGAGCTTGGGGTTCGTAACAATTAAAAACTGCCGATTTAATAACCAAAAAAAATAGACACTTTAATTATAAACACCAATTACAACATCAACACACTAATTACAAAACACAATTGCACTACTGATCACTTCTAAGTCGCACTTGAAGATCGCTTTCCTTTCGATGTTTTGAAACACTGACCTCACACTGACGGTACTGAGACAATCGGACGTGCCCACCCGTGTCAGAGCCTCGCTTTTCGTCCCTCGCTATAGAGGTGACATAAGGAGGCTCCACAGTGTTCTGATTCGTCAGAACACGTGGTATGACATGGCCAGGTGGTCCCTATACAGGGCAACTACCGTCGGTGGCGACAACTACGAGACTCATTTGACCCTAGGTGTGCCACCGGAGGAAGTGAAAAGGGTCATGGACCGGGAGCGACGGATATCGTACCAACTGGGTTCGATATACGTGCGCTTCTGGCCCACAACCCAGCCCTCGGACAACACGACGGACCTGACGACGACACCGACAGCGACACAGACGGACGACACAGACATCGCCCAACTGGAGGAGGTCATGGCCCGCGCGGCGATGGCTGATGACGCAGCCAGCATTCCACCCGCATCTCCCGGCTGGTGCGAGCAACTTCTTGCTTCGTCGCCGGGGGATCAGCACGAAGGCCAGTACAGAGAGGAGGCGGCGGGGGTTTCGTTCGATGGATCCACCACCGACTAAACCCTCCCCCTCATCACCGTCACCACCACTCAACGTCATCCAAACAAACCTCCAACATAGTCAGACTGCCACGGCTAGCTTACGCAGGGCACTGGAGGTTTACCCCCGAACAATTGCACTGATCCAAGAGCCGTGGATCAGGAACTACAGAATATGCGGCCTCAGTAACATCGGAGGTAAGCTTATCCTCAACACACACAGTTCAGACAAACCCAGATCCTGTGTCTATATACCCAAAGATATCCCTACCACGCTGCTCACTCAATTCTGTTCCAGAGATCTGACAGCTGTCAGGCTCCACACCGTAGGTGAACTCCCAGATGTTGTACTCGCCTCGGTATACATGCCGGGCGAGGACAGACTGTCCGCCGAAAGAAATGGCCGACCTGGTGCAGCACTGCGAGAGCACCAATCTGGACTTGATCATCTGCACCGACTCAAACGCCCATCACCCGCTCTGGGGTAGCGAGGCATCGAACTCCAGAGGAGAGGTACTATCCACCTATTTATCCCTTCAACCAACTACGCAGGTGGCTACAGGAGTACACCCACACACAAGCAGAAAGCTGGTGGACGTCGTCACCAGGCTGCAGGCAGTCCAAGGAAGCTATGCCATCACTGGATGGCAAGCTAAGCAGTCGCTTACTACGGTTGGACAGGAAAGGCCTGCGCCTGGTGACGGGGACCATCACGGGACATTGCTCGCTAAACAAACACTTTCACACTATAGGCATAACGGACAGCCCCCTGTGCAGAGCTTGCATGGAGGCTGATGAAACCATTGCGCATGTGCTCTTTGAGTGCACAGGCGTCACCCAGATCAGGACACAAACCCTCGGGACACCCAGATCGTACACAGATGTTCTCAAAAAACCAGGAGATCTAATCAGCTTCTGGAGGGAGGTGGGCTGGTTGGAATAACCACCAACGGCCGCCATGGCCCACGCACAATGGTCCACTGAAGGACTAAGTGCGGAAACCATACCCATAACATAGAACCATAGGTCTCACATTGTTCTAGAACCTTCTACTGTAGAAACATCTAGAATGTTCGAGTACATTCCGGCCCCAACTGACCAGATGTCGATAGTTCTAGAAAGCTCCATCATCGAAACTTCTAGAAGGCTCCCGACACCAGTTCCTCTACTCGATACTAGATGGCGCTAGTGGTAACGAATATCAATTGTGGCGCGCAACATTACTATTCCTGGGAATCGCGGGTCTTCACTTTCGGAATTTTGACCTGTTCTCAAGGTCAATGACCCTGAAGTCAAGGCCAATTCCCTTGAGGTATCCCAAACGTAGGATACAAGAACCCGCGAAGCGGGACTCTGTCGATATTAACTCCGGAATCACTTGACCTTGACCTCAATGACACTTGTTCTTGACCCTAATGTCATCCGACCTTGACCTCAAAGACACTTGTTCTTGACCCTAATGTCATCCGACCTCGACCTCAAGGACACCATAAATATTGACCTGTTACTGTTCGTGAGAAGTGACCTTAGGAGAATCGCGGATTTCGACTAGGAATTTTGACCTTGACCTCAAGGTCGGAGACAGTGACGTCAAAGTTGGTAACTTCAGGAGAATAGCTGATTATGACCTTCAGAAACACCTTGACCTCAAGGTACATGACCATGAGGTCAAGGTTAGCGAGAATCGCGGAGTTCTAATTTCGGAATTTTGATCTTGACCTCATTGCCACTGACCTTGAGGTCAAGGTCAATGCCCTTGAGGTGTCGCATGGTGTTCCCCCACCCTACTACTCCCAGATCCCACCGGGTCCCGAAGGCTTGATTAGGCGATGGATTTTGGTGAAATTTTTCTAAGTCTTTTTTTCATAGTGCCCTGTTTCGTATCCACTGACCCCACCATGCCCACCATCACCCCCACAGTCAGGTATAGAACTCCAAGGTGGAGCTTATATCCCTACAGAGGAAAATATTGAAGTTTTAGACGGACGGGTCCAAGGATGCTGCGATGCGATGTCCATGTTGTTGTGGGGGATGGGTTAAAAGAAACTGGAAGTACCAAGCCCAGACAATCTGCTGATGCGGTATCTTATTGTGACAAACAAACAGAATCGGGTAGTGGGACGTCCAGACTTGCATCGTTCCGTTAGGGAAAGAAAGGAAGTATGTTATTTAAGTTTACCCTAATGTATGTATTATTATTGTTTTAGAGTATTTAACGAGTAGTAATGGTGGAGGAATGTGGTGTATGCGGATGCATACAAGTACGTATGTATAGCGCGCGGTGCACGGGCCACGCGCGCACACGTCAGTAATAAACTCGCTTGGACGCTAACTAGTTGTTTGTTTACTTCCCGAACATACCAAAAGGTCAGAAACTGTTAGAAAAGTCTCCTAGTTCCCAGTGGTCGGGGCTCTAGGCTTCTACAGAGAGCAAACTCCTCCCTATGTGCCATATCCAGGAGCACACAAGCATAATATTAAGCTTTTTAATCTACTCATGCTGATATCCTTACAGTCATTAACCAGGAGGTTGATTAAAAAAAATACATTTCTTAATCTAACAGTACTTGAATTCCAATCTACTTTCCTAAAATGAATTATCAGTGTGTTTAATGTATTAGATAAACAGATTAAATAATATTTTATGGAAAATTAATCATTTAGATTATTTTATTTTATCAATTAATATAGTACAATCAGGTTAAACCGTGCTTGTAAGTTGTATGATCCTCTGTCGCTAGTGTGGAATGAAGAATAGTCAGTTTTAAGTATTCCTATTGTTGATTCATTACTGGGGACGTCCATTTTTTAATAAACCGGTTCATATTTTTACTGTCTCGAAATTTTTACAGGGTTTTCTACCCATGAACATGAACAACATTCGCTATGGGACCAACTCTGAAATCACGAAAAAAAAATCAGCTGTTTAATACAAAAGTTCAATACCTACTAGACCAAAATGTATGAAACAGCAGATTATTGTTCGTGTTTTGGGAGTTGGTCCCATAGTGAAAGTTGTTCATATTCATGGGTAGAACAACCTGCAAAAATTTCGAGACAGTAAAAAAAAACATCCAGTGTAGATGTAAAATTGTTTCTGGTATACTGATATATCTTGTTGTACTGACCTGAATCCAAAGAAAATAAAAAGTAAAAAAAAACAAAAAGTTGTTCTCCAAGAATACAAGTGAAATTGCAAGCAACAAGCCTTTGCTATCATTAAATTCTAAATAGGTAGGTAGTGTTAAAGAAGGTGGTTTTGAAGTAGATTTTGTCATCACTCCTGACACTGAATCAGTATGTTAATACAGTGTACTGTAGCCAGTCAGTGCACTAGTTTTTCAATGACTGATAAAATCAACTGAACTATGTGTACCAGCACAGTGGCAGAACAGAGTGTGCAAGTGAATGGACAAGCCACAGCGGGCGAGGCTGCGTCGGGGGACAATTACCGGTGCGGGATCCCTCGCGCGACGCGCCCAGGTCTGCGTCCACGGTCACCTCCTCCACCGAGCCCATGCCCGCGCCCGTCTCCTGCGCCACGGACCATCCTGTAACATTTTGAACATTACACATATTTTGCTATAGCAAACCACAACACAATGCAAACTACTTCCAAATAAAACACATACTCACCGACTGCCGCAGAAAATTCTAGTCGCAACTGGACAAATTAAATCTAATCTACGAAAGTACGAAGATTTTCTAAACTTTTAGTGGACTATTACATTTTTATACTTTGATCCTAATATAAGTCTTTCAAAAATCACGGGAAACTTTATCATTGTCTATAAAAATCCGTAAAATAAATAGACGCGCTACGTAGACAAAACAACTCACCTGCAAGTAACAGGACGCCGACAATTAACAAATTAAAATACTTCATCGTATTCCAAAACCTAACAACACGAACTTATTTGAGTTCTTCTCAGTATAGTTTCTCACACTTCTCATAGACAGGAATACATTTAAACTAAACAAGAACCTCGGCGGTCCACGTTCACTAAAAGCATGCGTATCCGCTTGCTTTTCTTATAAAAATGAGTTTTGGAAGTAATTTGACGTTTCACATTAGTTGCACGTTGCTCCCTATTGGTAAGATTAGACGAGTACAAAAAATGGACAAATAGCATAGACACACGCCAATTTATCAGCAAATAGTAGATAATGAAATACAAATGTCGTTATTTCATTGGTCGACACCGCCAGTACTTAGCTTAGTAGTGGTATCTTCTGCAGTTCTGCGTCAGCGTCATCGTCATCACAAAGCAATGAAAGCAAGAAATCATAGACAATACACAACGAATTCACACGAACGAAGGAAACCAAACAAAATTATTTAAAATTAAATTTCATAAGTGGTTACTCGAGTGTAGTTTTTATAGTTTAAAAGAATTTATAGATAAAAAATACGATTTTGATGCTTAACTTGCTTTAAAATTTTGCATGCTATGTTTTGTCCTAGCTAAACATGTTTGTGCCTCAATTTGTATTTAACACCCTTAATACCATATTTTACGCAAATAAATATTCTATTCTATTCTATTCTAACCATAAAGAAGTGGATATTCTCATCATCATGACATTTTATCGGATGGTCTGCCTAGCCATGGACTTATAATATTATATAAGTGGAAATTGACTTAAGGATATAAATAAACATATTTATAAAGGTTCGGTTATGTAGGTCGAATATTAGTGAGTCTATGTGCCTAGCCCACTGACCTATAATATACAATGTTTAATAGAGGTCAGTGGCCTAGCCTTTTTCCAAGCGAGTTCAACAAAATTGACAGCACTGGATGGGTAATTTGACCGTTCGGGGCGACATAATACCCGGATATGACCTTACTTCACTACATGATTATTACTCTGTGGTGTAGTGACCCCATTAGGCACTATGTTCTGTGGTGACAGCCATGCATAGAGAAAAAATTTGCATGCCAATGCCAATATTGCTGTAGTCTGTGCAATATTGCCAATCATGCCATTGTAAAAATGTAAACAAACATTTCTGAATTTTTGGCTCAATATCAATGATATGCATTATTTATAATTGCTTTGTAAAAATACTTACAAACTTTCCGCTGGTGTTGTCAAAACGTTGTGTTCCCTGGAGTTTAATAGATTTTTATTTTTGTACTAAAATGGAAATCGGTACTTCTCCTCGAGTCACAAGTTCTCGAAAACGGATTACCTATAAGCCTAGTGGGTGGCGTGTTCATCAGTTTGAAATATGGAGTGGCGAGTTGGTATGCAGAGTTGTGGCTTTGCGAGTGGCGGGCGCTCTGCTGCTGTGGGTGGGCAGCGGCGGTGCAGCTGACCTGACCGAAGTAGCTCTAGGCATGCCGGCGCCCGAGGAAGGCGGAGGCTGTGCCGCGCTGGTCAGCACGCTGCTGGGCGCGGAGGGCGCGGCAGCGGCGCTAGCTCGCCGGCTGGCTGCGGCGCTGGCCCGCCCCGTGTACGTGTGCAGCGGGCTGGTGTTCGACCGCTTTACGATGCCGCTCATTGAACGCGGACTTATCACAGAAATTAAAAGCAGGCCTGAATGCTTTTAACCATTAAGTTCCTGTAAACCCATATATTGATCTACTGTCAAATAAAAACTGATTAGAAGCCAGCAGCAGATAAACTTGAGTGTTATTGTTGTTACTTGTGATTACATGTTACTCCGTGAATGTGTCTAGGCCATACTGATGCAATTATTTATTTCCCTTGTTCGAAATAATAAATAGTGGTGGAGCCAGAATTTCAACAAAATCCTCTCTCTGCAGGTGATCTGGTAACTATATGTGAATAATTATTGTTACTTAGGAGAAGAGACAGGATCTCTCCTATCTCCTCTCCTAAGACAATCTCCTTGTGTCTCAGTAGTTGCAGAAGTTTTGTTATGACCAATTTGCTACATTGATTAGAGATATGTCAGGTGCATGTGAAACATTACAATGATAAATAAATAATTAATGCTTTATTATAGTATTCCTTTGTTTATTCTTGAAAAATAGTTTAATATGCATTAAAACATCTTTTGATTTTATATGGTAGCCATAGAGAAAAGTCTATAGCCAATTAGGTGCAGCATTTAAATGGAACACTGGCAAAATTGAACTTATTAAAAAAACTTTACGAAAACAATGACAACTAACGACTGGTCCTGCATATGCCTGCTCAGACTCACCCTGCGTTATGCTTGCTCAAAAACCCTCTGGACTCTCATACCAACCAGTAATTGTTGTGAGATTGTATGACTGAGATGCCTTGTAAAGAGTTTTTCTATTCGATAAGAGATGGCACTAGACGTTGAATGCTGGGTGGTTTTATTAAGTTACATTAATGTAATTGGTTTCTTTTTTTTTTTTTTTTAATTTGAAACGGGTTTGCTCTTGGCTCTACTCTAGGTCACAGAGCATGTAACCTTTCTAGGTCAGAGGTGACAGAGACAAAAGCTTACCCAGAAGAAGCCTATTCACTCTCACTTTGAAGAGATTCGGGTTGTATGATGCGCTCGGAAACACAGATGCAGGTAGAGGGTTCCACTCTTTTGCTGTGCGCATTAAAAAAGACATTTGAAAACACTTAGTTCGAATTTGTGGAATAGCAACTTGGCAGGGATGGTAACTTGCAGTGCGTCTGGATGTCCGAAAGTAGAAGGGGGCCGGTGGAATGAGGTCGTGGAGTTCTTGGGCACACTCACAGAAGTACAATCTGTAGAAGACCGATAAGCAGGCAACTAGCGGCGATGAGCCAAGCTGTGAAGCTTGGCATCCACCAGTTTTACGTCGCCAATGAGCCTCTTAGCTCTGCTTTCCACCGAGTCAAGCGCGGCAAGTTGGTATTTCGCTGAGCCATCCCTAAGGTGGGTGCAATACTCCATGTAGCACATGTAGCATCGGACTTGCGGTTTGTAAAGGTTTAAAAGCTGTCCAGGCGTAAAGTATCGCTTCACCCTATTTAGGATGCCCAGCTTCTTGGCCGCAGTTTGGGCTTTGTACTCGATGGTGGCGCCTAAGTTGAGACTAGAAATCAACTCCATACTTAGGAGCTCGACCCGATCAGTTACAGGAACAGATGCATCCTGAAAAGTAGGAGTCTGGTCGAAACGACTCCTTTTTGCGGTAAACAGACACACCTGTAAGCACGTTTGCACACAAGCGATCAGACACGTGCTCAAATACGCGTTCCAGGTTAGCCTATTAAGCACGTGTCATTTAATATGTTATTTTATATCACATTATTTGTTGTTAAATAATTACAGATTTTTAATGATCTAAAAACGTAACTTAATTGCAAGGCAATATTATAATAATTTTAACTGTCAAGCCCGCAATCATGGCGCCACCCCACCTTTACTGTATAAAAGAGCGTGCCGCCACCATTCCGGGCTCACTGAGGTGTATACTCTCCTTTAGATTAATAACTAAATATGTATGCTCCTTTATAATAAGTATCATATGTTATGCTTACCTAGCCTTTACATCGTTTTACTTGTATTTTACACTAAATAAATCATTATACTATTGGCAGTCAATCTGACTAGTTATTTTCTACTTCCCATACGAGCCCCAAACATCTCATCACAATCCCGACAAGAGTCAGGCGGTACTTTTCTCCAGGCCAAACAGACCCCTCCCTCCCACTCCAAAACCGATCACCATGTTTGACAAGCCGATCCCTTGGGAAAAGCAAGCCAAATATTTGGGGGTCATCCTAGATCGGGGCCTGACCTTCGGTGAGCACATAAAGACGGTACGCTCGCGTGCCGCTTTCGCTCTCAGCAGGCTCCACTCCATACTGAATGCGCGCAGCAAATTGTCACTTAAGTGCAAATTGCGCATTTACACCGCGTGCATTCGGCCAATCCTGACCTACGCGTGCCCTGTGTTCGCACACGTTAAACCCTACCGTCTCCATAGGATGCAGACTCTCCAAAACCGATTTCTCCGAAAGGCCACGGGCGCCCCGTGGTACCTCAGGAATAACCAACTACATGTTGACCTTAAGATCCCAACAATCCAACAGGTAATGAAACGCCTCACCAAGGGCTTCTTCGATAGGGCTGAAAAACATCCCAATCCCCTGGTCTCTTCAGCCGCCCAATACGTCCCCTCCAAAATCTCCAAGATTCGCCGCCCTAGGCATACCCTTCTCATACCCGACGACCCCATCACCCTTCTCCAAGAAAGCTGTAGGGAAACTAGCACATTGCGTAAAAACAGATACAAACCGCGTACTCGGCCCCGCCGTCGAGGCCCTCCGCGACGCCCCTGTAATATCACCACCCGACCCTTGCTCGACAAGCCAGCCCGCGAGGCTGAGCAAGTAGCTTTAAACTCCCCAAATAATAATAACCAGACCCAGCCTGACCATTGCTGCCCTCCCCTCAATGACTCACTAAGCCGAGGCCCGAACCCCACAGGGGGTGCCCTTAGTGTAGCTCATTTATTAATATCCTTAGCTTGTAAGCCCTGGCTGGGGGCCTTAAAGTAATTTTTGGCCACCACAGGATAGTCCGGTTAAGCAGAAAGGCAACCTTAGCGAGTTGCAACTGCGAGTGGTCACGTCAAAAAAAAAAAAAAACATTCCGGGCTCAGTTTGTGTTCAACGTTCATGGAGTAATCATCACCCGATATTGGTAAGCTGAAACTTGTAATATTTATTCTTGATTATATTAATTGTATAAATTTATTCTGATAAATATCGAATATGTTGTCTTTTGAAAATTATTGTAATTTACTTCGCAACAATATGAATTTTTGTAATAAATAAAACATAATTTTTATGAATCACTCTTTTATTTCACAATACAGAAGTGGGATAAGTAGCTCGTGCTAATGTGTATTTTTTTTCTTTTTCGATCGAGGAACATGGACAAACAAAGAATACTTGTTTCTCCGATTTTGGGAAGTGTTCAAGCAAACCCAATCGAAAATACAGATGACCACAGACACCATCACTCCTTGGAGCGGCGGCAGTCACAAGATTCAAGACTGAGTTCGCAGCAGACACGAGGCCGCGTGATTGACCCAACTTGCTATATAACAAGCAACAATCGATCGCGCAGCCCTTTGCGCAGCAGCCAGCGGCGCAGCAGCCAGCGGCGCAGCAGCCCGCGGCGGAGCAGCCAGCGACGCAGCAGCCAGCGGCGGAGCAGCCAGCGACGCAGCAGCCAGCGGCGGAGCAGCCAGCGGCGGAGCAGCCAGCGGCGGAGCAGCCAGCGGCGGAGCAGCCAGCGGCGGAGCAGCCAGCGGCGGAGCAGCCAGCGGCGCAGCAGCCAGCGGCGGAGCAGTGTTAGTAGGTCTACAGAACCTAATCTTACGTGCAGAGTAAAGCACTAGTATAAAACTGAGATGTTTAAAAATAAAAGCTTAGATAAAACTTATATGTTTTCGTGTTTTATTCTCTGACAACCACATTGACAAATCTGCTAAAAAAAACAGTTGACTAAAACTTAAAAGGAAAAAGTAGAAATAATAAATTTACTAGAGTAGAACAAAAAGGATAGTTATGAAACAAAAAACATACAAACTCTTTTTATTCTATCACTCCTCCTTAAATTCATTCCTCTACTTTCACCCATCACTCAACACCCATACCTAGCGTACACCAGTTGAACTTCCCTTTCAACAGAGGTTTCGTTAAAACATCCGCAACCATACGACTTGTCTCTACATACTCTAATTCAATATGGCCATGCTCAACTGCCTCTCTCACGAAGTGGTGTCGCACGTCTATGTGCTTCGTGCGTTGATGGTGTACAGGGTTCTGCGCAATAGCAACAGCAGATTGGCTGTCACTGAAAATCTTCAGTGGCATCTCAACTTCACCAGAGACCTCTGAAATCAATCTCTTTAAAAAAATTGCCTCTCTAGCAGCTTCTGACATGGCTACATACTCAGCCTCTGCTGTGGATAGAGCAATCGTCATCTGCTTTCTGCTTTCCCAACATATTGCAGCTCCCGTAAGTAGAAAAACCATACCCGAGTATGATTTTCTATCATGACAAGTGGCATGACTAGCATCTGCATAACCCTGTACCTTATGCATTCCTTTTCTCTTATACTGTAGCCCAAGGCATTTCGTACCCTTTAAATATCTGAGCACTCTTTTTGCGGCTGTCCAATGCTCTTCAGCAAAACAAGTGTTGAACTGGCTCAGATGATTAACTGTATGTGCAATATCTGGTCTCGTGCAAACAGATATGTACATCAGCGAACCAATTAGATTTTGATATGGAATCCTCGGATCAGGTTTATGTTCCAGTCCAGGTTTCACAAGCTTTTGCCCAGGAACTGATGGGGTTGAAGCAACTTTGCAATCAACCATTCCAAAAACCTTCAAAACTTTTTCGACATACTTCTCTTGGTCAACTTTGATTCCAATATCGTTTTGCGTTATGTGCATTCCCAAAAAATGCTCTGCCTTCCCAAGATCCTTCATATCAAATTTTGACATAAGATCTCGCTTTACTTTACGCAGCTCCTCCGCGTCGTTCCAAAAAATCAGCATATCATCCACATACACTGCTAAAATGATGACCTTCTTTCCCTGAGATCTCATATAAATGCATGGCTCATTTTTGGATCGTTTGAAGGACAAGTGCAATAACTCATTGTTCAGTTTGTTGTTCCAAGCTCTGGGGGATTGCTTTAAACCGTAAAGCGAACGTTTAAGGAGACACACGTAATCTTCCTTTCCTTTTTCTTCGAAACCATCCGGCTGTTTCATGTAGACCGTCTCAGACAAGTCTCCATTCAGGAACGCTGTTTTTACGTCCATTTGATCAACGTTTAATCCACTCTTAGCTGCTATTGCCAGGAGAACTCTTAGAGAGCTATGTCTCACCACTGGAGAAAACGTCTCGTCATAATCAATGCTCCATCTTTGGCTGAAACCTCTGGCAACAAGCCGAGCTTTGTATCTTCTCTTATTTTCCGCCTCTTCTTTTATTCGAAAAATCCATTTCGAATCTACAACGTTGCTCGCTTGTCCAGGTTTTACCAAAGTCCAAGTTTCATTTTTCTTTAAAGCATCAAGCTCTTCTTGAATCGCAGCTTTCCATTCTCTACTGTCAGGTCTTGACAGTGCATCTTGAACCGTAGTAGGGTCATGTTCTGTTTCCATTGCATGGTATAGAATATGATCCGGGAACTCTTTGGGTTTCCTATCTCTAAGTGGATACCTCCGTTCCACCTCTTGTGGTCGATCCTCAGTTACGTCCGACTCACAATCTTGAAACTCCACATCCTCTGGTTCTTGAATAACAACTTCATGTTGAAGAGGATTTTCAGTAGAACTCCCTTGTCCTTGTTCCACTCTAGGAACATTGCTAACATCATCATCATCTTGTTGAGGTTGCAAGACATCTGTAGGCCAATTCTCGTAATTTAAAACGTTCAAAATCTAGTCGCAGTCTCATCTCAGCGACAAACAAATGTCAAAAACTTGTCAAAATGTACTGAAATTAGAGGTATTTTTGACAGATTGAGACTGAGATCAGACTGTGAACGTTCTTAAAATTACCAGAATTGCCCCTCTGGTTCTACTGTATTCCTGACAATTGGTTCATCTCGTAGAAGTATTATTTCTGGTTCCTCTTGCAATTCTTCTTGTAGCTCTTTGTATTTTTGATTCTCCAAAAACACAACATTTTTTGCCTTAAATATTTTTCCGGAAGTAGGATACTTTTTACATCCCACTTAGTCCTTTTTTGATCAGGAATGTGCATAAATGCTTTGCATCCAAAAGTTTTTAGCATGCTTAGGTCACACTTCCTCCCTGACCATTTCTCATCCGGAGTCATATTCTTCACCGCAATCGTTGGTGACTTGTTTTTTAGGAACACGGCATGATGAACAGCTTCAGCCCAAAAACGTTTTTCTAATCCTGCCTCATGTAGCATGGTTCTTGCTTTATCGCAAATAGTGCGATTGGCCCGTTCAGCTACGCCATTCTGCTCTGGCGTATACTCCACAGTCAGTTGATGCTGGATTCCGCAATTCTTCAGTAAGTCCATTCGCTTATTGACGTACTCAGTCCCGTTGTCAGTGCGCAGGATCTTCATTTTCTTGCCGCATTGATTTTCAGCAAACGCCTTAAAATCTATAAATTTTTCGAAAACTTCACTTTTTTTGTTTCAAAAAATAAATAAAAGTTTTTCGCGTGAAATCGTCAATAAACGTCAAAAAATACTGGAACCCGCTAATAGAAGGTATACTCATAGGTCCACACACGTCTGAGTGTACTAAACCTAATGCTTCCGTAGCTCTCGTTGCTTCAGTTTTACGAAACGGCTGTTTCGTTTGTTTTCCCATAATGCACGATATACACTCCAGTTTAGAAGAAATATCAGGAAAAGTTACTCCTGTTGCCATCTTATCTCTCAGTAGTTTGAGGTTATGCATACCAAGATGTCCCATCCTCCGATGCCATAACATCTGCCGGTCATGCTCAGTTGTTGCTAGCGCAGATCCCTGTGAACAGCACTTAATTTTATAAATACCTCGTTCTTCCACACCTTTCACAACAGGCTTACCTCGCACCTCACACTCATTTCTCTTGTAGATGTCACAACATTTATCTGTAAATACTACCACGTTACCCTTTTTCGCAATTGCATTCACACTCAATAAGTTAGAAGCTAACTTAGGTACATACGTGACATCGCTGATTGTCAATCCTGACTCACATACTACCGTACCCTCACCTGCACCGAACACCTCATTACCATCTGCACAAGTCACTCTCAAAGACTTCGGAGTATCCCTTAAGTTCTTAAACCAAGACTTGCGATTCGTCATGTGTGTCGACGCTCCAGAATCGATGATCCAGTCTTCTGCCTGTGGAATCGACGTGCCGAACGCAAAAGCTTGAAGAGCTTCTCTCTTTCTTTTTGGATTATCAGGACACTCATGTGCCTTATGTGGTCCATCACAAATAAAGCACTTGATCTTTTGTTTGATCTTCTTCGGTGTACTCTTACCCTTATGCTTATTTGACAATAGTGCTGAAGTCGGTTGGCTTGCACTCATGCTTGCCGAATAGGTATCCTCCATTTGAAAAAGCTTCATCTTTACATAGTCGGTAGTAAGAACAACGTTACTATTTTCTATGGCTAGTCTCATTGGTTGGAACTCTATGGTAAGGCCTTGGAGAAGTAGAGCAGCCAACAGTTCATCGTCAACCTCCTTTCCTAGGTCTTGAAGTTCCTGAGATACCATCATCACAGATGTGACATATTCCCTAACCGATGGGAATTGCTCCAGTTTCATGCTTACCAGCTTTGCAAGTAGCCGACAGCGGTTATTCAGACCTTTGTCCTCGAACGCACTCTTTAATGCTTCCCAAGCATCTTTCGCTGTTTTAGCTTTGCGTACATGTACCAAACAATGAGGTCTAATCATTAAGCAAATCTTTGCTCTTGCCTTCTGGTCTTTCCTCGTACCTTGCACATCGGTCGTTTCAGGTGTAACTCTTGTATACTCCCACAAATCATCGTGAACAAGATGTAATTCCATCAAAAACTTCCATGTGGCGTAATTGCTGTTACCATCTAATTTCTCTATAGAGGGCAACCCACTACTCCCTGAAGGCTCCGTATTATGTGCCATTGTTGAGTTCCGCTCTTTATGAGAACTCTTGTTGTCATTAGACATCTCCCTGCAAGTCTGGGCCCATAACCTGTTAGTAGGTCTACAGAACCTAATCTTACGTGCAGAGTAAAGCACTAGTATAAAACTGAGATGTTTAAAAATAAAAGCTTAGATAAAACTTATATGTTTTCGTGTTTTATTCTCTGACAACCACATTGACAAATCTGCTAAAAAAAACAGTTGACTAAAACTTAAAAGGAAAAAGTAGAAATAATAAATTTACTAGAGTAGAACAAAAAGGATAGTTATGAAACAAAAAAACATACAAACTCTTTTCATTCTATCAAGCAGCCAGCGGCGCAGCAGCCAGCGACGCAGCAGCCAGCGGCGGAGCAGCCAGCGGCGGAGCAGCCAGCGGCGCAGCAGCCAGCGGCGCAGCAGCCAGCGACGCAGCAGCCAGCGGCGCAGCAGCCAGCGACGCAGCAGCCAGCGGCGCAGCAGCCAGCGACGCAGCAGCAGCCAGCAGCGGCGCACGAATCGCAACGTGGTTCATCTTCCCGCAGCATTACAAGGAACTACAGGTACCACTGCTGCTTCTAACGGAGGTAGTGGTGATTTAAATATTTTAGTGCAAGCATTGAAGTCTCTTGCCCCGGGTCATGAAAACATAGGTTCTTTCAATAATACTATACCAGAGTTTGACCCTACAAGAAAAGAGCAAACAATGGGTATGTGGTTGCACAAAGTGAATGAGTGTGCCGTCATTTATTCATGGAATTGGAAAACAAATAGTGCACTATGCACTTCCTAAACTTCAAGGCATAGCAAAACGTTGGTATGAAGGATTACCATCGGTGCTCTTTTCTTGGGAGGAATGGCAGACTAAATTAATAACGGCTTTTCCCTCTGAAGAGATCTATGGTCAAATGTTAGCAGATATGTTGGCTAGGCGTGCACGTTACGGGGACTCTCTTGAAGATTATTTTTATGACAAAATTACTCTTATTAACCGATGTAGTATAAGTGGAAAACGAGCGGTAGAATGTGTTCTACACGGCATAGATGATCGCGCTGTTAGGTTAGGTGCCGAAGCGGCTCAGTATGAGGACTTGGATAAATTGCTCACTTATTTAAGAAATACAAAAAGTCTCAAACAAAATACTGACCGTAAATCTAATATTAAAAATCAACCTGCTACTAACTCCTCGGATAACAAAGCGAATAATTCAAGCGCCAAAGGCAGAGTCCTTCGTTGCAATAACTGTAAACAGGAAGGTCATTTTGTAGGTCAATGTACTCTATCAATCAAAAAGTGTACTAAATGTATGAGAATTGGTCATGAGGCGGAAAACTGTTATTCAAAAATAATTCCGCCCCAAAAATCTGTTAACAAGGTAGACATCAATGGTAAATCTTCAGATAAATATTTTAAAACAGTGCGTATTAACAACATAGAAATGAAGTCCTTTGTTGATCTTGGTAGTGAATGCTCGATGCTTAAACAATCTGAATTATCCAAATTGGGCAAGATACAAATAAAAACTAGAGATCTGCCTATACTCAGAGGTTTTGGTAATTCTGTTGTACATGTATTGGGTAAGGTCAGTACTATAGTAGAAATTAACGGCGTCAAGGCTGAAGTCGAAATATTAATAGTCCCAGATAGTGCTATGCAGGTTCCCCTTATGATAGGTCAAACCTTTACTGAACAACCTCATGTATTGATCCAAAAAACAAGTGAACATCTTGAAATTTTACAAAATCAGATCGATAATATCCAATGCCAAAAGAAAAAAATTTTTAACAGCAAAAATATTCAATTAATAGGTCTAACAATTTTAGAAGTCTATACAGAACCCAAATTCACTGGTGACCTTTATGTTGAGGGAAGCTTGCGTAACAAAAATAACTTTTTCTATTTTGTTCTAACTGGAATTTATCAATTTAACAATGATGGTTACGGACAAATTGTTGTAAATAGCCTGAATTTTGAGCCTCAATGCTTAGAAGATAATACTTTAATTGCACGGGGTATCATTGCTAATCAAGAAAATGAAAAAAATGTTCTGCGTGTAGCCGGTTCTAACCTACAAGATCAACAAACGAGTTTAATTTGTTCTTCGGACCTAAACATTTCTGGTGAGTTAAACCAAAAAGTGATTGATGACTTGCTTTGCTTATTAAATAAATATCGGCATTGCTTTGCGTTTACACTTTCTGAGTTGGGGCATTCTTCGGTTTGTGAAATGAGCATTGACCTGCACTGTGACACACCTGTAGTCTATAGGCCTTACAGGCTGGCAATGAAAGAGAAGGAAATAGTCAGGGATATGGTAGATGAACTAGTTAAAAATGATATAGTACGTCCATCATTTTCACCTTTCGCTAGTCCTATTGTACTTGTAAAAAAAAAACTGGCGGTTACCGCCTTTGCATTGATTATAGAGCTTTAAATAAAAACACCATACGCGAAAATTACCCAATGCCACTTATGGATGATCAGATCGATACGTTAGCTGGTAACAAGTACTTCACAGCTCTTGATTTGGCATCTGGGTACTATCAGATTTCTATCAGAGAGCAGGATAGGCACAAAACAGGGTTTGTCACGCCGGAAGGCCATTTCGAAATTAACCGAATGCCTTTCGGCTTGGCAAATGCTCCAGCAACGTTTTAAGCGAATGATGCATCAGGTTCTGGGCAACTTACGTCATATACAATATGTCGTTTTGCATCCTCGTCAAATTTCAGGAGGCTGTTATGAAAGACATAAATAATCAAATACAATAACGATACCTGCTCAATAATAAATACATACTTGTTTTTTTCGTTATTTAAGTTTGACAGTATTTCAGAATACACCACTTGCAAAGAACAGAATCGCCCCGTAGCGTATGCGGTAGGCAGTGTCGCACGAATATGACGCTGTGTGCGTGCGTGTCGACGACCGGCAGACCCCGCCCACGTAACAGCGGCGCGTGCGGCTAGCAATAGCAAAAATCACCTACATGGCATAAACTGTGGATAATTACTTAGATAATTTTTAAGCTTAATTAGAATTAGTAAAAAATGACTCACTATGCGCCAAGGAAAGGTCAAAAGTCAACGTAGGTAATGCAAAAAACGTAGCCAGGGCTACATCACTTCATGAACTTGCGCGCGATAACTGCCTGTAAGCCCAAGTGGCAGCGAAACGATAATAACTCTAGGGTCGAGCGTCTTAGGCACAGTTTAGCACGTAGCGGTCGCCGACGACATGAAAAATGCTTTTATCGCGATAGGTAAGTATAGGAGATTTTGTAGGGAGTGAGGTATCTGTTACAACTTAAATAATTTGTGACGTAACTATCAGCTGATTAATAAAATGTTAGTTTTGCTTATAAAATGTATTTCATTCCTGCTAATCGGACAGTAAGTAATCCTAAAATTGTAAATTTATCTTAGTTATAAAAACGTGTAGGCACGAAATACGCGCCGTGCGTAGTTTAGATAAGTAGGTAATAATAAAAACCTGTAAGACTAGGTACGTAGTTACCAGCTTTGATTAATAAAGTGTTAGTTTTGCATTACGTATACAATTTATTTTATTTTTGATAAATGGTCAGTAAATAATAAAATTGGGAAATTGTAAATCGTATCCACTCACCCGTCCCGCTTCCCGAGAACTGCAGCGGTTAGGCTTGTCCGCGAATATTCCGCGAATTATTTTGTTGGCGCGGGGCGGGTCGCCTGCGCACTTATTACACGACTTTGTTTATTTTTTGTTTTTATTTGAAAGTCATTGTTTTCTGCAATGTATTGTTTAATTATTATCTGTGTATGAAATTGGTTGATTTCAAATTTTCCTTCCTATTTAACGGGCAAAGGACCGTCAAAAATACCTCAGTTAGTGTACCTATGTAATGTACTAAATCTAAAATGGTTTATTACTTTGTAATAAAAATGGAAAGCTAGCTTTTTAAGTGATACATTTGTTTAGGAGCACTGGTTATCAGATATTCTAGACCGGTATTTTAGGCGTAGTTAAAAATTTTAAATCAATTTATTTACACCAATTGATTTAACTAACTACGTATTCACAAATGATTGTATGTACAAATAAATAAATAACCTACGCTAGCCGGAGGTATTGTTCGAAGTGGCCACCTTCACGTTCTAAACACAGTCTAGCACGACGTCGCGTCGCTGGTTTTCTTTTAGCTTTCGCAACACAAACACATTCGTTTTTACAGTGTCGAAAGCACTAAACACTTTTTCCCTCAATTCTGTAACACTAGTTATTTCGTCTGTGTACACTAGTCTTTTAATGCAGGGGCGTTAAGTCCGGAGAATGCGGAGGCCAGGCCACAGGTCCACCGCGGCCAATCCACTGATTGCCGAACCTTTCGGTCAAGTACCTACTCGCGTACTTGACGACCGTAGTGAGGAGGGGCACCGTACTGCTGGTAAAACAAGTTGCGATGGATTGCCAGGGGAACGTCATCGAGCATCTCCTCGACGCCGCGGTGGTGGCCGATTGGGAAACATTTCCGCGAACATCTGCACAGAACACTCCACTCCACTACCACGCCACTCCACTTATCGCGTATAAACGCACCATCTCCACTAACTCAACATTGGAGTAGTTTTCCGTCATCGTGTCGTATTTAAAACGAAATTAAATGACCGCGAGCCGGGAAATCGCGAAAGACGTGCTCACGACGGCGACATCAATCACACTAGTCGAAATGTGGGCGTGGCCGGGTGGGTTTAGGGATAATAGTAGGGCGCTGGCGGCGGTGAGGGAGCGCGCGCGCAGGGGTAGGCAAAATTATTGTATCGTATTTAAACCACATGAGTTTTTAAGTGTGTGTAAAAGAGCAATTGCAGTGCGGTATCACACGGGTCGCGTTTTAACATGCGTGTCCCACACATGCCGATTTCCGAAAATTAGAAAAACAATAAAAAAATTACCTACTTATTTTATTATTGATTCGTATCGAGAATCATTAGCATAGTTACCTCCTTGAATTTGACGAGGATGCAAAACGACACATTGTAGAGGCACTAGCCTACTTGGATGACATAATCATACCATCTAAAATAATCCAAGAGGGTATGAGACAATTAGAAACAGTATTAATTTTACTGTCGGAAGCAGGTCTTACTCTAAATTTTTCAAAACTGTGTTTTCTTCGGCCAGTCAATAACTTACTTGGGGTTTAATATTTCAAGTGAAGGTATCCAACCAGGGTCTGCTAAAATAGAGGCAGTAGAAAAATTTCCCGTTCCAAAAGATCAACATAACGTAAGACAGTTTTTAGGGCTGGCGAGCTTTTTCCGTAGGTTCGTAAAGGGGTTCTCGATTATTGCAAAGCCATTGACACAGTTACTCAGAAAAAGTGCTGGTTGGGTATGGGGGCCCGATCAACAAATTGCATTCGATACCTTAAAAACAATTTTAATTCAAAAACCGATATTAGCCCTGTATAATTCAAAATCCATAACAGAATTGCACACCGACGCATGCAAAATTGGTATCGGTGGTATACTATTCCAAAGGAATGATCAGAATATTTTAAAGCCCGTAGCTTATTTTAGCAGGCAAACTAGCCCTGAAGAGCAAAATTATTGCTCTTATGACCTGGAAACCCTAGCAGTGGTAGCCTCGTTACAGAAATTTCGGGTATATTTAGTAGGGATACATTTTAAGATCGTGACAGATTGTAATTCGTTAAGATCCACGTTCATGAAACGCGATATGATTCCCCGGGTAGTCAGATGGTAGACACAAATGCAAGAATTTGATTTTGAAATAGAGTACAAAGCGGGATCTTCTATGGCTCATGTGGACGCTTTGAGTCGCAACCCATCTATCAGTAGCGTTCATTCGAAAAAAATGGTTAACTCAATAACGGAAACAGATTGGCTCTCAACGGTACAAAATTCTGATTCAGAACTTCAACGGATTATTGGGATTTTAAGTAACTCTGAATTTAACAATATTTTAGAAATAAAAGAAAAATATAAAATTAAAAATGGCAAGCTTTTTAGAATCACACCTGATGGTGATAGATGGGTTGTACCTAAAGGCGTTCGATGGCAAATTGTCAAACAGAATCATGACGATATTGGCCATTTCGCTTTAGACAAAACGTTGAAAAAAATCAAAACTCATTATTGGTTCCCGCGCGGTTGGTTTCATTATTGGTTGCGTGCTTTTGTTACAAAATATGTATCTTCGTGTCTAGAGTGCGCATATAGTAAAGCTCCTGGTGGGAAAAAACCCGGGTTTTTGCATCCAATCCATAAAGTAGACGTGCCGTTTGATACTATACACATGGATCATACGGGTCCATTTGTACGTAGTAGTAGGGGTAATGTGTATATTCTCGTTTTAATTGACGCTTTTACAAAATACATCTATTTGAAACCGGTGAAAAATACAAAATCAAACACTACTATTCGAATTTTGCGCGAGTTTATTAGCATTTTTGGCGTTCCTAAACGAATTATATCTGACCGAGGCACGTCATTTACAAGCGATCTCTTTAAAAAAATTGTATTAGATAAAGGCATCAAACATGTATTAAATGCAGTTGCTACTCCACGGGCCAATGGTCAGGTGGAGAGATATAATAAAGTTATTGTTGACTCATTAACAGCTAAATGTGTTGGCACATCTGAAAGCAAGTGGGAAGACCACCTGCCCGATGTCCAGTGGGGTATAAATAATACCTTCAATAAAGGTATCAATAAGACACCTGCAGAGGCTCTTTTTGGGATAAGGCCCCAGGGCTCAAATGATAGTAGAGTAATTTCTGCAATTGATGACGATATCACTTCAATAAATAAAAGTATCCAAGAAATTCGTACTGAGATTTCTTCTCATATCGAATCCACACAAGAGACTCAAAAATCTACTTTTGATAAATCTCGTTGCAAGTCTATTAAATATAATATTGGGGATTTAGTAAGGGTTGAGCGGCAAATTCTCTCTACGGGTGGTAGTAAAAAGTTAATCCCAAAGTATCAGGGCCCTTACAAAATTACTCATGTTTTCGATCATGACCGTTACCAAGTAGAGGACACTCCTCTTACAAGAAAGGGAAACAAAAAATACTCTAATGTAATTGCTGTAGATAAGTTAAAGCCATGGATTTGTTTCAATAGACCACATGATGACGTTTTAAGCGAAAACTCAGATTACGGAAATTCTAATTGATTTTATTGTAGCTATGTAATTATACTTTTAGACCAATGGGGTCAATACATTAAGACCAATGGGGTCCATACATTAAGACCAATGGGGTCAATTTTTTAAGACCAATGGGGTCAAATTTTTAATAAGGACCAATGGGGTCAAATTAATTAATAAGGACCAATGGGGTCAAATTTATTGATAAGGACCAATGGGGTCAAATCTATTGATTAACTAGTGGAGAATGCATATTAATTTAGACTAATGGGTCTATCTAATTTTTGTATAAATATTGTTACATTTACATACATACATATTGGTATTGTACTGGATTGTTTTCGTTTTATTGTTATATGCTTGATTTGCAGATAGGTACGGGGACGTACTCACAGTTTGCTTGGATGGCCGACTGTAAGCACGTTTGCACACAAGCGATCAGACACGTGCTCATATACGCGTTCCAGGTTAGCCTATTAAGCACGTGTCATTTAATACGTTATTTTATATCACATTATTTGTTGTTAAATAATTACAGATTTTTAATGATCTAAAAACGTAACTTAATTGCAAGGCAATATTATAATAAATTTAACTGTCAAGCCCGCAATCATGGCACCACCCCACCTTTACTGTATAAAAGAGCGTGCCGCCATCATTCCGGGCTCTATATCCAGACCCAGCCTGACCATTGCTGCCCTCCCCTCAATGACTCACTAAGCCGAGGCCCGAACCCCACAGGGGGTGCCCTTAGTGTAGCTCATTTAAAATAAATATCCTTAGTTTGTAAGCCCTGGCTGGGGGCCTTAAAGTAATTTTTGGCCACCACAGGATAGTCCGGTTAAGCAGAAAGGCAACCTTAGCGAGTTGCAACTGCGAGTGGTCACGTCAAAAAAAAAAAACATTCCGGGCTCAGTTTGTGTTCAACGTTCATGTAGTAATCATCACCCGATATTGGTAAGCTGAAACTTGTAATATTTATTCTTGATTATATTAATTGTATAAATTTATTCTGATAAATATCGAATATATTGTTGTCTTTTGAAAATTATTGTAATTTACTTCGCAACAATATGAATTTTTGTAATAAATAAAACATAATTTTTATGAATCACTCTTTTATTTCACACACCTTTGTTTTGGTAGCGTTAAAAGAGACGAAATTGACATCACCCCACTGCAGCACTGGGAGAAATCTGTCCGCTCTACCATGGCCTCTCTCAAGGAACGAACTTCGGCCCCGCGGCCCCGCTGGCTTTTTCGCTGGACAAGTATCTTTCTGAAACAGTACTGTCATCTACGTACCAAACAATACCAGGCTGAAGTACCTAGGTCTTTGTTTATTCTTCAACAAATATATTAAAGGACATGTCCGAAAATGGTTTTTTATTATTCAATAATTCTAACCAGGATAATTTAAATATATTTGGATAGACATCCCAAAAAGTAGTTGTTCTAACTATATCATACATTTTTAGACATCTGCAATTTTGAGAAACATCGTTTTTATTTTAGTATGAATTTACTTCTAAAATGAACGAACCTTTCTAAATGTCTGAGATAATATAGTGAATGCACCCGAAAAAATATGACGTATTGCGATTACTGTCATTAGTGTCATTACTGTCATATAGACATGGGTCGGATTAGGTAAAAACGATACCTAATCCACCTAATCCTAGTATTTAAAAATACCTAATCCATTTACCTAATCCGAATATTTTATTCAATATAGCCGCAGACCCGTTCCAATATGGTACCGATATTAAGTAGCGTATGTGGATTAGGTAAGAAATATTAGGCATGGAGTATGGACGTTCCGTTTCTGATAATTTGTAGAACAATGGATTAAGTATATAATTTCGTTTTTTTATGGGCTAACGGTACTTAAAGCAAACGTGAATACTCTGGTTTTTAACATTTAATCTAATATCGTGATCAAAATAACCCTTCATAGTGCGCCTGCACAATGTGTTAATAATGGTAGGTACAGCGCAGAATCTTAAAATGTCGTCTATTAGAAATTAACCTTATACCTACTATACTAAATGTTTTTTTTTAATTAACTTGCTTAGAAATACGTAGACCAGCTAAACCAATGGAATGTAATAAATTTATGCAATTCTATCAATGGTCACGTACGCATGATGCACTTGCACTGCCAAAAGTTAGGTCAAGGTTAAAGTTCATTGTAGAATTACTCAAACGACATATTTTTTGTCTTTATTACCAAGAAATGGGTTAACATTAAAACTGGATATAGAAACCAGAGCATTACTAGATTAACATGCATTTCACCCATATTATTACGTGAGTCTGATTTTTACACATTTATGTTCAATAGAAGACGTGAAAGTTTTGTTATTTTTATTCGAAAGTATTTACAATAGCGCCACCTATCAACGACGTGTATTCGTGACGACTTAGATCGCTAGAGCACTAACTAGTCCAGTGTAATCCCACATAGATGGCGCTAGCGGCAGTGCTAATTAAACTTGAAACTTAACCTCCACATTTTAAGGTGCAGAATATCTTCTGTATAGACTGTGTACGAGTATTTTGTGCCATACCTAATCCCAGACGCTTTGGATTAGGTACGGACTCGCATCGAAAACTACCTATTCCACATACCTGTTCCAATATTTATGCCTCACGTCTACTGTCATATTTGATCTAATAGTAGGTATCTCAATGTGAACAAAATGTTTTTTTTTTTTTTTTTTTTTTTTTTATTTGAAATGGATTCGCTCTTGACTCTAGTCTAGGTCAGAGGTGACAGAGACAGAGTCGACGATGGAGTGAGCTTACCCAGAAGAAGCCTATTCACTCTCACTTTGAAGAGATTCGGGTTGTATGCGCTCGGAAACACAGACGCAGGTAGAGAGTTCCACTCTTTTGCTATGCGTATTAAAAAAGACATTTGAAAACGCTTAGTTCGAATTTGTGGAATAGCAACTTGGTAGGGATGGTAACTTGCAGTGCGTCTGGATGTCCGAAGGTAGAAGGGGGCCGGTGGAATGAGGTCGTGGAGTTCTTGGGCACACTCACCGAAGTATAATCTGTAGAAGACTGATAAGCAGGCAACATTGCGGCGATGAGCCAAGCTGTGAAGCTTGGCATCCACCAGTTTTACGTCGCCAATGAGCCTCTTAGCTCTGCGTTCCACCGAGTCAAGCGCGGCAAGTTGGTATTTCGCTGAGCCATCCCAAAGGTGGCTGCAATACTCCATGCAGGATCGAACTTGCGCTTTGTAAAGGGTTAAAAGCTGTCCAGGCGTAAAGTATCGCTTCACCCTATTTAGGACGCCCAGCTTCTTGGCCGCAGTTTGGGCTTTGTACTCGATGGTCGCGCCAAAGTTGAGACTAGAAGTCAACTCCATGCCTAGGAGCTCGAGTCGATCAGTTACAGGAACAGATGCACCCCGAAAAGTAGGACTCTGGTCGAAACGACTCCTTTTGGCGGTAAAAAGACACGCCTGTGTTTTGGTAGCGTTAAACGACACCAGATTGTCATCACCCCACTGGGAGACAAGGTTTAAGGTCAAATCTGTCCGCTCTACCATGGCCTCTCTCAAGGAACGAACTTCGGCCCCGCTGGCTTTTGCGCTGGACAAGTATCTCTCTGAAACAGTACTGTCATCAGCGTACCCAACAATACCAGGCTGAAGTAGGTCATTGATGTGCAGCAGGAAAAGAGTTGCAGAGAGAACAGACCCCTAAAGAACTCCGGCATCAATAGCCATAAGGTCAGAGGAGCAGCCATCAACGACCAATTTACTTTAATTTATTCAGATTATTTATTTACATAAAGAATAGAATAGAATTTTTCATTTAATGGAGTAACCAAGACTCAAACAAGATTGTTAGTAAAACTACGACTATGTTAGTAGGTAGGTACAGACACTAAACAAAAACACAAGAAATAACGATTGGTCATCGTTGCGACCTTGGAATATTGTGATTTACAATATATTGTGATCGGAAGTTGATCAAAAACTGATCAAATAGGGTAAGTATTAATTATTATTGTAGAAAACAATAATAATTAATACTTAGGTACCCTATTTAAAAACTGAATTAATATGCTATAAGCATTGATTTTTATACATAAATGGCTATAACTGATTCGACGCAAATGTTACTTACAGTTTTGTAAATGAAATAAAACATTTTTTTTTGTTTTGGTCTTTGACATAGTTTTGAAATCATTGGTTTTGGTTATAAATGTTCGTAGGTATTTCTTTTATTGATTTTCTTCATTTTCAATGGTCTTCTCTTATTAAAACATTGTCTAGAAACTGAGCAGGTGGAGTTACATCATTTTGATGCCGAGCCCATCCAAGATACCAGACAATTATTGTCATCACATGAGCACACCTTCCTACAGTTCTTTTCCCAATTATGCAAAAATATATGTGTGTAATACACTTTTACTGTAATGGCGTGATTTTATTCATCCTCTGATCAAAGCTGCTTCATGTGATGACGAAATGCCTGGAATATTTAGTTGTAAATCTTGACGTACTGTCAGTAAAAGTAGGTACCGTTCGGCCAAATAATATGTTCCCCATATTTAATAAAAGCGAGCCTTTCCTAATCCAAATAAAACTGAATCTGGCATTTCCTTGGTGGGAAACTGAACTATGGCATTTGAGCATTTATCTGGACGAAACTGGCTCGGCGTCTTAAGCTGATGCCCAAAATCACATGGTCATCTAACTAAATAATGTTCATTTTCTGATTAGCTCTTTCCAGTAGGTATAGTTTGGGAATCAGCGGGATGGAAATGGTTTAAAATGGATCCTGCAATTTTTAAATCATCCATTAGATTTCTAGACCCCGAACCTCATATTGAAATATTTATTATTTTATTGACATAAATGACTATTCTACTCTGGCCGCATTCCGAATTGGCTATAATCGCTCACAGCACTCTAATCGTCTCACATGCGTTCCGTATTAGATATTACGATTATGACAGCTGAGAGCTGTCAACAATTTGGAATGCTCGTGAACGCACTCACAGTGCTTACTCAATGTTAAACGATAATACAGGAGTATTTCTTTGTGTAAACACCACATTTGTTCTTCAGTTCTTCTTCTTTGGTAAGGTGGCGACTGTCGGCCAGACGCACAATTTCGAAAATGCCACGTTATTTTAATTTAAAGATATGATGCAACTCCAAACAAAACACACTGACACATCCTCATCCTCACACAAACACACTGTTATTTTTGACAGCGCTCACGGTGATATTATTAGAATGCATGCTTGGCGTTACCGCAAGATGGCGCATGTCATAACGTCATCTATGACGATTCACGGGATATCGTAATCGCGGTCACGCTTATTCAGTACGGGTTAAGCACGCTCAAATCGATAACATCGATTATTCCTAATTCGGAACGCACCCTCTGTGTTATTGACGCCTGAATTCTTGAATCATATTTGACGGATGAATAGAATCCATAAATGTCAAATATGACATTGTCAAGGTGTGTGGCAGTTTTAATTTGGGCTGCCATCAACAAATAAAATAATTAAATAGTTTGTATTTTTTCTCCGAAATGCAGGGGTTTAAAAATATAATTTCGATGGTTCCAAGTTCCATATTTTTGTAACTTTTATTTGGATGTAGTTTGATTCTGGTTAGATTTTTCTCGGAATAAAAAACCAACGTCCATACAAAAAGTGGACATCTCCTTTGTGTCGAACAGTGGTTTTAACAATAAATGTAACACAAAATTAAATAATCATCGTAAAGCCAGAAAAGAGAAAAAAAAAGTGAAAATTACATTAAGGTCATTCATATTGATGTGCAGCAGGAAAAGAGTTGAGAACGACTACTCTGATCGACCGCTCACTAAGGAAGTCTGATATCCAGCTACAAAAATCAGCTGGGATGCCATAAGCAGGAAGCTTGCTGAGTAGACCGGCGGCGTGCCAGACCCTGTCAAAGGCCTTCGAGATATCAAGCGATACAACAAGTGCTTCGCCGTGTTTCTCGATGGCTTCGCCCCAACAATGCGTGACATACACAAGAAGATCGCCAGGTGACCGTCCCCGGCGAAAGCCATATTGACGGTCACTGAGGAGATCATTGGCTTCAAGGTAGGTCAGCAGCATACTGTTCAGTCAGTACCCTTTCCATAACCTTACACAGAATGGAAGTAATGGCGATCGGACGGTAATGGCCAGGGTCAGCACTCACGATCGCCGTCTTTATTATTATCCTACTAATAATATATAATAATAATATAATATAATCCTACTAATAATTATTATAATTATTAATTAATTAATTAATTAATATTAATTAATATAAAAATATTATAAACGCGAAAGTTTGTAAGGATGTTTGTTACTCTTTCACGCAAAAACTACTGAACGGATTTCGATGAAACTTCACAGTAATATAGCTTATACATCAGAATAACACATAGGCATTTTAAAGATTTTGTGATTGTGATATTTTGCCCATACGATAAGTATTAAGTAAGTCGGAAAAATTCCTGCCCTCTGAGAGCTATCTTGGCGTGCGCTGCCTAAACCGTTACAGCTACACAAAGATAATGTATCGTGGGACTGTTTGTCTTAAATAGTTCTAAATAAAAGTCCGCGACAGCATATATCTACCTTTTATGTGGAAGCCATTATATCCAAAATAGTGATCCATAAATACATTTAAATCGGATACTTTTTTTACAATGCACGTTTTAGAGTACTTAGTTAATTCTTATGAAAATTAATACATTTATCGCTTTCGGTATTTAATGTATGTAGATAAACTTTGTCTTTTACACCAAGCAATTTGGACAAATTCTTTAAAAGTTATCACGATAAGATTGACCTGAGGTAGAGCGCCATAGGAATTGGCGGCGCGGCGGCGCACAGAGCGGGGAAGGGGGGGGGGGAACCCGAAGTCCCGAACGCGGGCAGGCAGACGCGTGAGGCACAGAGCACTTTTATAATACGCTCAATCTGAATCATTTTGAAGGATATCGCTAATCCATCGCTTTACCTGTATATGTTCGAAAAATTTGTCTGCCCAACAACGTAAATAAATAACGCAATGAATGTTGTTGAACTGCCAAAATGAAATGAATGTGTAGGCATATTATAATTTTTAGGTAGTATATTTTAAGAAGAGCCCGAGGGGCCCGTAGCTAAATAATAAAAGCCGCACAGGTCGATCGGTCAGGTTAAGCTACGCTTGCCGCGGTTGGTCTATGGATGGATGACCATCTTTACAAACCGAGACCCCTCCGTGCCTCGGAAAGCACGTTAAGTGTTAGCCGACCCCAACATAGTTGGGAAAAGGCTATGCAGATGATATTTTAAAAAGAAATATCAAATCAAATCACATTTCATTACTTAGATTATTACAATTGTTTTTTTTTTTTTGTTAGTTTAAACTAACAAAAAAAAAAAAAACAATTGTAACCTTGTATTGTAATTGTAACCTATACGTTAATCTTAAGATTAACGTATAGGTTTAGGTTGTGTTGTAAGTAGGAAGAACATAGATTCGTTTTCCTCATAATTAGCTATTGGAATTGTTTTAGTTAGTTTGAAAATTACTACGGATTTTGTGATTTTTTAAATAGTACTTACAATAATGACTCGAAAACGTAAGTCTAATATTTCATAAAGCTCTAATAAAGCTCGAGCTATAAAAAAGCTAGACTTAACGAGACGTCTCAACAAACTGAGCTGCGAAGGTTTGAGCAGGCGGTGCGTGAGGCGCACACAGAGCTACTGAGACAGACACCAGAACAGTTCCAAGATCGTCGTCAACAACATGCTGAGTATCTGGCATTTCAACGAGCTGCTGAAACTTCAGAACAGTGTCAACCTAGACGTCAACGGCATGCTGAGTATCTGGTGTCTCAACGGGCTTCAGAAACACCAGAACAGTCCCAAGATCGGCATCAATAGCATGCTGAGCATCTGGTGTCTCAACAGGCTGCATAAACACCGGAACAGTCCCAAGATCGGCATCAATAGCATGCTGAGTATCTGATGTCTCAAAGGGCAGCGGAGTCACCGGAATAGTTCCAAGATCAGCGTCAACAGCGTGCTTAGTATCTGGTGTCTCAACGGGCTGCAGAAACACCGGAACAGCCCCAAGATCGGCGTCAACAGCATGCTGAGTATAGTGGTGTCACAAAGGGCAGCGGAGTCACCGGAATAGTCCCAAGATCAGCGTCAACAGCATGCTTAGTATCTTTGGCAAGGAGATAGATAGCATCCTAGGGAAGGACATGGGCTACTTCACCGGTACTGTCCCGTGGATAATTTCCGATATCCACGCGGGGGAAGCCGCGGGCAGAAGCTAGTACATATAATAAAAATATAGACGAAGCGTTTCTGTACATTGAAAATATTTCCAAAAAAAATAGTTGGGGTGTTAAAGGATAACCAACAGATGCCATTTCATCAAATTTGGAATTTTTGTCTGTTTGTCTGTTTGGATGTGACAGATTATTGATTTGAACAGGGTCAACGTAAAAAGTACCAAACCAATACGGTTACTTTTTATACTCAAATATGGTGTAGAACTCGGAGCAGTGATTAGATTTTGTTTCATCGCAATCGGTTCACTCTATCAAAAGATATAATCAATTTAAAGTATTTTAGAACAACTTTACGTTTTTTAGTAACACGTAACGACATCTATTGGCGCGATATGGTACCTACTAACGAAAACATAATTAATGTTGCTGTGATGTGAATAATCACATTCACGTCCTATTAGTTTAAGCTTACATAAATGACGAAATAACACAGATGCCTACTTATGGCTGTGTTATTTATAAAAGCAATGATAATGATTATAATATTATAAAAATCGCTTTCCATTGATGGTTTATTTAGTGGCGCCTGCCTGTGGCGCTAAAAGAATTTTCAACAAAAAGTGAGGATAATGTAAGATAAAAATAATTAATGTGGTGTTCTGAGCGATAAAGAAGTTAGATAATTATTGATATACCTAGAAAGTTGAGTAACGCAGAGTGTTTTTTAACGAAGTTCTTTTATGGAGCTTGCGGTAGGAGTTATAGGGGAGAAATCGTCACAGAACGAAAAAGTGTTATGCCTCATTTTTCATAGTAATAGCAAGATAGAGAGAGAGAGCTATTTTTCATGGTTTCCGAGGATCCTGACCCCGGTAAGTGAGGTCAAAAAGAAAATTAAAGATGGCGGTTGCCTAAATTTTTTACTTTTTCGTCATGGGTGTCGTTTTTATGGTTTTCGAGGGTGCTGAAGTCGATAGTCAGGTCAAAATGAAAATCCAAGATGGCGGCTGCAATTTTTTTTGTCATAGGTGTCGTTTTAATGGTTTTTGACGGTGCTGAAGTCGATAGTCAGGTCAAAATGAAAATCCAAGATGGCGGCTGCAATTTTTTTTTTTGTCAGGGGTGTCTTTTTTTTCGAAGTTGCTGAAGCCAAGAACAAGGCCAACAGACACCGGGAAAGGTGAAAGTCAAATAATAATAAGTCCTTTATTTCTGTGAAAAGGGTTTAAAATAACCTAACCATTTTTTTTTTTTTTTGTCGCTGAGAAATGCTTTATGCATCTCCGCTCGTCAGGGGACGAGACGGAGTATGTGGGACTCCCTGCCAGAGTGGCAGTATACCCACTAAAACTCAGCGGTGTTCCCTCGTCGGCGTGATGGGAGGGTCATGGGAAACCGGCTCAGCCTTTACTTTCACGACCCTCCCGGCGCATGCCCGCCTAACTGGCGGGCCCCGCGTGCCCCCCGAGCGGGATCTGGGGGGCGACGGGAATGGCCGGGAACACCCGGCCATTCCCGTCCGACACTGGTGGAGGCGCGTGCGATGCAAGCGAGGGTGCCCCCGCACCCGTCGCCTACTGGCCTCCACCTGGGAGGAGTCGGAGATGACCGTGATACTGACGTCTTCTTCGACCCCTCCTCCGCCTTCGGAGCGGCGCCGCGAGAGGGTCTTCCTCCCGCGCGCGCTCCGCCGCCTCCTTCTGGGACATGACGTGTTCGCAGAAGGAGGCGACTGCCGCCCAGGACCCCTCGTCCCTCAGCATGGCGTTGACCACGCCGGGGAGCGAGAGGTCCGAAAATAACCTAACCAAGCCTAACCCCGAGGTGCCCTTCGCTCGCTTTGCTCGCTCACTTGAGCCGCCATCATCCCCTCGAACCTTACCTGTCCGAGTCGGGGTGCCCCAAGACCCGAGCTCGCTTCGCTCGCCCTTGCATCCTTAGTTCTATTTGACATGGATCAAATATATGTTCTTTGGGTGAAAAGTTATTGGTCAAAACATTCTGTTGGTTAAGCATTCACTGACGTAGAGTTCTGTTGGGGAAACGTTCGTGGGTCACAAGTCCTTTGGATGAAAAGTTAATGGTGTTGACCAACGGTTCATGGACCAATCGACTGTTGGTAAACCGTTTCAGTACTGGTTAAAAGGAAAGTCCAAGATGGCGGCTGCAAATTGAAAACAAAAATTCGTCGTGTGTGTCGTTTTCATGGTTTTCGAGGGTGCTGAAGCCGATAGTGACGTCAAAATGAAAATCAAAGATGGCGGCAGCAATTTTCTTCTTTTTTTTTATCATGTTTGTCGTTTTTATGGTTTTCAATATAAACTTACACGACTTTGTGTGAAATAAAATAAAATACAACCGACTTAAAAAACACACTTCAAAGTGAGACGTCTTCCCAAACTAAGGTTATTTTGCACTTTGAAGGGTTTTTTATGAAGTCGGTTATATTTTTAGCTTTACAATTTTTTTTCTGGTTTTCGGCAGTATATGGTCTAAATCAAAACCATGTCTAAAGTTTTCGTCATGGGTTTCATCTTCGTAGTTTAACTGGCGGCCGGTGTCAAATATAACTAAAGTAAATGGGTTGCTTTTTACACGGGCAACTTTATGTAGAAGCTCTTTCGAGGGGCAAGCAACCTTTCTAACATCGTTTACAGAGAAGCATTTTTTATTTACATAAGGTTTAAATCATGACTAATTTCAAGTTTTTTGCCTTTTTTGTCGAATTTTTTTAACCTTAATTTACCATGATAACGCTTCAGCACACTCCGCCAGACGGGCAGTTGATTTATTGAGTAGGTACGGCAGTTACACACAGCACTGCCATGTCATAAAAAGGTATTGTAGAATATTTCTTTGAGACAATAACTAAATTCTTGGCCATTGTCTTAGTTACAACTATATCGACCCTCAAGATATCTAAAGCGCTCCTGTACACGACGCCGCTCGCGTCTCGTATACACAGCGCGGAGGTGCGGCGGCGGTGCGGTGTCGGCGCGGTAGCGGCGTCGTGTACAGGAGCGCTAAGGCTATCCACCAAGGGAGAGTTAAGCAAACGTGGGTACAGGTTTACAGAATATGTTATGAAAGACTTCAAACTACTTTTCAGATAAACTTCAGTACGATTTAAGAGTAACACCATTGATGTATTCTTCTTTTTATCATCTAGATATCTCGATGCTTTATAAGGCATAATATTGGTAGGTATATATATATAAAATCATGTTTTAAGTTTTCATGGGTTTCATCTTCGTAGTTTAAATGGCGGCCGGTGTCAAATATAACCAATGTTTAATGGGTTGCTTTTTACACGGGCAACTTTATGTAGAAGCTCTTACCATTAATGTATTCTTCCTTTTATCATCTAGATATCTCGATGATTTATAAGGCATAATATTGGTAGGTATATATGATATCTTCAATACCAAGTTAAGAAATTCTAAATTTACCGCAGAGAAGAAACCAAGACTTAGAAAAACTAACTTCAAACTTTACCTACTAATCTCAGATATAAATAAAATAAAATAAAATAATCTTTATTTCGGATAAGCAACATCCATATGGGTTAGTAAACAAAATTATAACTTATAACTATGTTAGTAAACTTATTATCTATTTGGACACAAGGCTGTTGTTCGAAATACATCTTCGAACAACATCACCTAATAACGGAGACTCGCACCTCCCCGCTATGGTCTTCAGAATGGAGTTGGAACTCTCCCGCACTCTGCAGAGCAAAGAGGCAGATTTCTGTCTGACGATGGCGTGGAAACCATCGACGTGTGCTTGAGCAAACATGCCTGATGCACTGCAGAAACGGGGCAGCCCCATCAACATCCTGAACCCGTTATTATATTGAACCTGTAGGGCGCTGATAGCCCGCTGAGTATAGTTGGTCCACAGACTGCACGTGTAAAACACTTGGCAATAAGCTTTAAAAAGCGTTATTTTGACTGCCCTGCTACAGCGTGAAAACCTACGAACCAACATGTTACATCGGACTGCCATTTACATATGATATACTTTAGATAAAATGGTAATATGATAATGATTATAGATGATATACTTTAGATAAAATGGTAATATGATTTTACAAGTTGGTATTCTAAAACAGACGCAAAATAAAATGGACATAATTATGGCTGTTTGGTTAGATAATCAGCCTCGAGCAGGCGCTTTCATTTTAATTTATTCTCAAAAATCAAAGTGACACTTCGTCGCATTGTCATTATGAACAATGAAGACGCAGTGACTGCAGTCGAAAGGGCCGTGGTAGAGAACCCTAGCTAGGTAAGGGAAGCGTTACCAGGCAAGATCGGATGATTCTTCCTTTTCAATGAAGGAGTGGCAATTACACCTTTCCTAAGCGATACATTACCTATTGTTTTCCGACATCCACGCGAACGAAGTCGCGGTCACAGCTAGTTTATTTATATATCCATTTATTTCAGGCATCAAGGCCCATATAAACACATACAATACAATATTAATATAAGTACCTAAGTAATTTTGGGCACTGGTTGTACATTTGCAAACTTCCAGGATTTTGGCACCGTTCTTTTTTCAAGAGAGAGGCGGAAGAAGCGTGTCTACACAGGAACGTTCGTACACTTAGTTTCGTAATATGTTTCGATTACCGTCGATTAAAGTAGGTACCGGATTTCAACGGCACTTGACCGAACGGCACCTAAGCTCTCCTACTAACCGCACTGAAAAAAAAGTGCGGCTCTAAACTGAAAGTGCGGCTCTGTGGAACGAATACTTTATTTAATTAAAAATGTTCTCAAGTAGGAAAGTAAAATCGTTGTAAATTCTTACTGAGAAATAAATTTCTTCAACCAAAAACATACCTTTTTAGGGTTCCGTACCAAAATGGATGGTAAAAAGGAATCCATAAGGTGCGACGCAGTCTGTCTGTTTGTCCGTCTGTCCGTCTGTCACAGCTGAATATCTCAAGAACTACTAGTGCTATCAACTTGAAAGGAATAGTTTTAGATGACGTTTGCCCAACTATTTTGCAAATAAGAAAGGAATAAAAAAAAATTGCAACAGGGATTGAAAAGTGGGGCTACTAGGGCATGTGGGGTATCATAACAAAGAGCGCATCAGTTTGCACATTCTCAAACATTTTTCTTTTCTTTTTTAGGTGCGACCTAAGTTTTCGACTATGGATGAAAAATTTAAAAAAAATACCGTTGCCCCCCTTCCGTCCCCCTTCCCCGTTTCTATCTCGGAAGTTTGCATAGAGAAAAATCAAATTATTCTATGTGATAGAAGTTTATGTAAAGATTACAGGAAAAATAAAACGATGTCTCTAAATAGCAAACTTTTTCAGAACTCATCAACAAATGTTACATTAGTTCTACTATCGGTCAAGAATGGCGCTGACATAAAACTGCAATATTCTACACCGCAGCACAGATTACTGAATAGTGACCGCAGCGCGCACACTTTCAGAAATCATCACAAAAGTTACATTAGTTCCACTATCGGCCAAACTGCAAAGTTTTTAAATCTAGTCCGAAGCTACTCGTACGAAAACTCCTTTTGTATTTTTAAATTGAAGTTGAATGTTTGGGTGAATCCTACTGAAAACTAAAGTTCTAAAAAAGCCTTTTTTGGGTACATAATCAGCCTATAATGTTCCCACTGCTGGGACACAGGCCTCCTCTCAGTGAGAGGGAGTGGGCCGTAATCTACCACGCGGGCCCAGTGCGGGTTGGTAGATGTCACATGTCGTCGAATTTTTGGTTCTAGGACATGCCGGTTTCCTCACGATGTTTTCCTTCACCGTTTTGAGAGCAGTGGTGATGAAATAATTTACACAAAGTAAAGCGCCTGTCTGGGTTCGAACCTACGACCTACAACTCGTAAGTCGCGGCCGATACCACTGGGCCACCACTGCTCTTTTTTGGGTAACTTTTAAGTAATTTCAGGAAAAATTATTCGTAATAAAATGATAAAAAATTACTAGTTTCTGATTTATTCCTTTGTATTCACCCAACTACCTATCTGGATGCCAAATTTGAACTTTCTAGGTCATCTGGAACTGGGTTAGAGTTTTGATATAATAGGTCAGTCAGTGATAAAAATGACGATTTTTGGACGTTATTAGGTATCTAAAAAACCGTCTGAGGTTTGTTTTTGAAATTTGGAGCACATCATAATTTATCATGGCATATTAAAGGCATGTTTATGTGAAATAGTTTTTTGAGTTATGAGGAAATCAAAAGTGAGGAGATCAAAAGTCGTCATGTTGTACGAAGGAGGATCCATCTATAATACCAACATCCTTGGAGACCACTACCAGTCAGATAGGGTATTCTCCTCCTGCTGGAACTTACACGGGCAATCTAGACTCTCCAGTTGTAGTTGTGGAGCCGAGGTCACTCCGGATAATCATTTAAACTAGTCAGTGAGACAACAGAAGTTACCCCTTCAAACAACCAATTATTATTACAGAATAATAAATAGGTACCTTCTGGCAATATAATTAATAATACTAAAAAACCAAAGGCAGTGTAACTAAATTTAAAATTATTTAATTTAATCAAAATATCCAACGTTGCGCTTCCAAATTACTGGAAATACATGTAGAATTATTTTTGGAAAACACCAAGTTTGATGTAATTTTTTTAACAGAGCATTGGTTGAAAGAGCATCAAGTAATGTTAATTAAATAAGAAAATTATTATGTAGTAAGCCATTTCAGCCGAAAACGTATGATACACGGCGGGTCATTAATATTACCTACCTACTTAAAAATTCTATTACATCGAAAGAACGAAAAGACATAATCGGGCTGTCTGTTGAACACATCATTGAATTGTCCTGTGTTGAGCTTGATAAGCATGTTACCTATCTATAGTATGCGTATACAGACCTCCAAGTTACCAGAATCTATCTGTGTTTGATTCTGTAATGGAAGATGTGTTAAAGAAACTTAGTACTAGTAGGTAAGTAAGTCAATAATCGTATGTGGAGATTTTAATATTAATTTATTGGATAAAAACTTATTTACAAAAAAAAAACAACCGACTTCCAAAAAAAACTACAAAGTGAACTGAGTGAACTTTTATTTCGGAAGTCGGTGTCGTTGGTTCTGCATTTTCGTTTATTGACACCGACATCCGAAATAAAAGTTATTTATCACTTTGTAGTTTTTTTTGGAAGTCGGTTGTTTTTTTTGTAAAAAAGTTTTTATTTTTCACTTTTTAGTGAGAGAGTTTGTAATTTATCTAAGTTACAATAGCCTAACGTCAACTGCTCATCACCTTTTACAAAATATTGCTTTTCCCGATGCTGGGACGTTAATTGTTGAGGAGTTCTCCTGGTAAGAACCTGGAGAACTCCACTCCACCACCACATTCATTGTGACGAGCATAAATTGCTTAGCAACCATATTAAAGTAATCGAATCGCAACCCGTGAAATATTTATCATTGATTAGTTCCAATGGCCGTCTGTAGTCTTCATCATCAGCTCCACTTTACCAAATGATGATTTCCGAGAGCAAATGCTCAAGTTACTCTAAAAAATATCCAAATCGCTATGGGTTTGCCAATTAAATTTGAGGGTTTCCCTCGATTTCCATGGGATCCTCTCATCAGATTCCAACTTGCTGACAATGGGACCACCTTGGGAGTATACCCTTCAAGTTACTCTAAAATATATCCAAATCGCTATAGGTTTCCCAAAAAAAGTTGAGGGTTTCCCTCGATTTCCATGGGATCCTCTCATCAGATTCCAACTTGCTGACAATGGAACCACCTTGGGAGTATACCCTTCAAGTTACTCTAAAAAATATCCAAATCGCTATAGGTTTGCCAAAAAAAGTTGAGGGTTTCCCTCGATTTCCATGGGATCCTCTCATCAGATTCCAACTTGCTGACAATGGGACCACCTTGGGAGTATACCCTTTCAAACAAAAAAATAATTTTCGAAATCGATCCACAAAAGACGGAGAAATCGGTGAACATACAAAAAAAAAAACATACATAAAGTCGAACTTATAACCTCCTCCTTTTTGGAAGTCGGTTAAAAATAACTCTAATACTGTCAGATTGTTAAGTCTTTTTGGGTCATTTGATTTGTCAAATGTTTTTATTGAACCAACCCGAGTGACAGCTTCTTATGCCACTTGTATAGATAATGTTTTTTGTAATTGTACCTAATCTACTTACACAAAACAATTGTAAATATGTTGCCATCTGATCACAGTGGACAAACAATAACATTTAGCTCCTACATGCCTTTATAAAAAATTCAAATACCTAAAGTTTAGGACAAGTAAAAATTTAGAGAAATTAAATAATTCTTTGGCCAGTAAATTATGCGATCAGAATTTTAATAATAGGTATACGAGTACCTAGGTGACCCAAATGAGTTCAATGATATTACATTTTTTACATTTATAATGTCTGTTCATGCGTTATGCGACTTCCTTTTCAAGTTGTGGTTGCAGTTGAGTGGTAAATGATAACTTCTCCGTTTCTCCAGAATAAAATGATTTATTTCATATAAGCTAGTGAATACAAGAAGGAAATTGTCAGAGCTTAAAGTTTTAGAGAGAGAAGCTACGAGTATACAGAGCAAGGTCGGTTCAAATGTGTTAGTTCGAAGAAAAATCGAGCGATTTTAACGTGGCGCGAAAAAGCACTCGAGAATCCTCGTGTACTGCTCCTATTGGTGCTTCTTTGATGACCTTGAGTGAGAAGATGGCGTGATAATTTTGATTCTTGGTGCGTAAGTAGGTACCTCAAAGAAAAGAGCGCCTAAAGATTGTGTGTTAGCAACACGCAGGTTATCAACATCATGCGTGAACAATATCATTGAATGAGTTCTACGAGCTACGCCGAGTTCTTTTCACTATTATATGCGCAGTATAATGACACTTTTCCACTAAAAACTAAAAGTATGTACACAAAGTTTTTATTTAGTGACTGGGCCACTCTGGTATTCGTAAAAGCAGGGAAAAACTTTTTGAACTTTATGGCTTAAAGCAACATAGGTAATGAGTAATACAAATTTCCATCAGTATGTTGCAAAATATTCAAAAACTTTTAAAAGTGTGTGCCAAATAGCTAAAGCTCTTTATATTAGCAATAAAATAAAATCAGCTGATGATAAAATAAACACTACCTGGCAAATAATCGCTCAAGGCGGCATTTTATCTACGAGGTGCATTCAATAAGTACCTAGCCTCATCGCCAGAGGGCGCTGTAGTTTCAAAAGAGTTTTACCACAGTGTAGCACATTCTCTTAATTTTTTTTTTCAAATTTTCATTCCAATCCCTTCATTTGTTTTAATTTGACAACTTATGGAAGCGAACGTGTCGATCGGTTTTACAAAAATGGAAAAAGAGCAATATCGTTCGGTGATTCGATTCCTATTTTTGGAAGGGAAAACGCGCATCGAAATAAAAGAGCGCTTGGATGCTGTGTACGGTGACTCTTCTCCATCGATGGCCACCGTCAAGAATTGGTTCAACGAGTTTGCACGTGGCCGTACGTCGGTTTTTGATGAACCACGTCCAGGTGCACCGAAAACAGCTGCTACGGAGGAAAACATTAAAAAAATCTATGATCTCGTATTGGCAGATCGCCGATTGAAGGTTCGCGAGCTAGCTGAGACTGTAGGCATAGAAGGAACAGTGCATCATATTCTTCACGAGGAACTCGGCATGAGAAAGCTGTCGGCGCGATGGGTGCCGCGTTTACTCACACCAGAAAACAAGCGCAACCGTGAGACCACATCGGAGACGTGTTTGGCGCTGTTTAAGCGGAATCCAGCGGAGTTTTTGCGTCGTTTTGTGACCGTCGATGAAACCTTGATCCACTGGTACACACCAGAGACCAAGGAGCAATCAAAACAATGGATCCAGACCGGGGAACGTGCTCCAAAGAAGGCGAAAACTGTAAAATCGGCCGGAAAAGTTATGGCTACCGTTTTCTGGGATTCACAAGGTGTGATCTACATCGATTACCTCGAGAAGGGTAAAACAATTACAGGGCTTTACTATGCCGATTTATAGGGCCGATTCGACGCCGAATTAAAGAAAAAACGACCTCATCTGGCGAAGAAAAAAGTGCTGTTTCACCACGACATCGCACCGGTTCACATGTCTGCCGTTGCCATGGCCAAATTGGTCGAATTACGCTACGAATTGCTGCTCCATCCACCGTATTCTCCAGATTTGGCCCCTTTTTTTTTTTTTTTTTTTTTTTTTTTTTTTTTAAGGATGGGAAATCATCCAATGACCCCTCCCGCTCTGGGTGGAGCGGAAGGGAGTGTCAGACTCTTACTGACTAAAACCCATCCGTGTTCCTTCCTTAGCCCTTTATGTTCCGGGGCAGCGGTAACCCTTTCGGACAATCCCGCTGCCCCGGCAGGCTTCGGCCCTAACGGGCCCCTCCGTGTCTGCTGACAGCTCTTTGAGGCGCGCGTGGAACACATACGCGCCGTCCGGCACGGGCCTGGTCCTGATCGGACGGCGAGCTACCCATTACTCGCCGTCCGCAGGCCCGCGCCTACGGTGGCCGGGAGTCGTCACGCGGCTCCCGACGCCCGGAGCGTCTACCGCGGCGGCTGGGACGGGCGGCCCTCTCGGCTCTCTCCCTCTCCCATCCCGCCACCTCCTTCGCTAGCATGACTGCTTCGCAGAAGGAGGTGACTGCCTCCCACTCCCTCTCGCCCCGGACCATGGCTTGGACCAGGGCCGGGCGCGAGAGGTCGCCGCCGCTGCCGATCGCCTCTACGAGGACACGGCGGTGCTCTGCCCAAGCGGGACAGACCTCCACCGTGTGCACCACCGTGTCCTCTGGGCGATCCTCGCAGTGGTGACACCCGGGCGTTTCCTCCCGCCTGATTATGTGCAGGAACCTCCCGAAACATCCGTGTCCGGTGAGGACCTGCGTCAGGCGGTAGGTGAGGGCGCCGTGACGCCTCTCTAGCCACTCCTCAAAGAGGGGCCTTACCGCCGCTATCGCGGCGTGCCCTGCGCTGGGTTGCGACAGTCGCGCTTTCCATGCCGCCATGAGATCGCGCCGGAGGTCCGTCCGCTCCGCAGCAATTTGCCGCGGAAGCGGGTTTTCCCCCCGGCGTAGTGCCTCCGCGCGCCACTCAAAGAGGCGCGCGAGGACTATCGCCTCCAGATCCCATGGCGGCAGTCCGGCAAGGAGGCTTGCCGCCTCGCGCGAGATCGTGCGGTACCCCCGTATCAGCCGTATGGCTACCACCTTTTGGGGCGCGTTCAAGTAGTGGGCGGCTCGAAGCCGCAGTGAACGCGCCCACACCGGGGCGCCATACACGGCCATGGACCGCACGACCCCCGCGTAAAGCCTCCGGCAGGAGGCGTTTGGCCCCCTCAGGTTGGGCAGGAGCCGCTTGAAAGCGGTCCCAGCCCGTTCCAGTTTGGGGGCCAAACGTCGGAAGTGCTCCACGAAGTTCCACCGGCTGTCGAGGACGAGACCCAGGTATTTCATCGTCGTCTCGACGCCGATGTGAACCCCTCCTACCGTAAGTTGGGATCCCGATGGTGGCCCGTTCCGAAGCCCATGAAATGTCATGGCTTCGGACTTGTGCAGAGCCACCTCGAGACCCAACTGCCGGATCCTCTCCACGACTATCGCAACCCCGCGTGTCATTACGTCGGCCGCCGCCTGATGCGACCTCCCCTGCGCCAGGACCAGCGTGTCGTCAGCGTAGCAAACTACGCTGACGCCATCAGGGAGATTTGGCCCCTTGTGACTTCTTTCTGTTTCCTAATCTGAAAAACTCACTCGCCGGGAATAGATATGGATCAAATGAGGAGGTCATCGCCGCCACGGAGGCCTATTTTGCAGAGTTTGACAAAAACTATTTTTCGGACGGGTTAAAAAAGTTGGAGCATCGCTGGGCTAAGTGTATCGAACTAAAAGGAGACTATGTTGAAAAATAAATTGCCACTTTTCCAAAATTTTCGTTTACTTTTTGTAGGCTAAGTATTTATTGAATGACCCTCGTATGTATATATGTATTTATTCTTATAATTTTGTTATAAATATTTAGTTGTTTTCTGTTATTGCACCTACTGTGTATTGTCTATGCATCACCCTATGGTAGACTGGTAGAAAATGCCCAAGGCATTAAGTCCGCCTTTGTACAGTTTTTTTACTTGTGCATAAAGTTTTAATAAATAAAAAATAATAATAAATAATGAAACAGGCAGGAAAAAACAGCGTAATACTGAATTTAATTTAGAGACTGCACATGGCCCCATCAATTCAGATGTAGAAATAGTTTAGGAATTTGAAAACTTTTTTGCTAATATTCCCATTAAAACTACTGAAGCTTTAAATTCATCCCCCACGCTTTCTGCTGCCTTACTTTAAAAGAATGTAAAGGCAAGCCCTTTGGAGTTTACGTTTCAGCATACAAACCCCCAGGCAAATAAATGAATATGAAATATGAATATGAAAATAGGCTGATAAAAAGCTTTAGAAGATCTTAAAATTAAATCAACAGATGATCTCTGGGGAATGTCTGTAAAAGTATGTAGATCTTTCATTCTGTTTAGCTTTCATATTTAATACCTGTGTTGACCATGGAGTCTTTCCGGATCTTATGAATGAAACATAGTAAAGTAATACCTCTGTTCAAATCCGGTGATAGTAAAGAACCCAACAATTATAGGCCGGTGTCAACTCTGCCCGTTCTCAGTAAGGTGTTTGAAAAGTTGATGCTCAATCAAATTTTACATCACTTTAATAAAAATTCCATCTTTCATGAACATCAGTACGGTTTCACCAAAGGGCGTTGCACTACTGACGCCGGTGTTACCCTAATAAAGAACATTTTTAAGGCCTGGGAAGAAGCACAAGATGCCATTGGAATCTTTTGCGACCTCTTTAAGGCGTTCGATTGCGTAAACCATGAGACATTTCTGATGAAACTGGAGCACTATGGGGTTAGAAAAATTGCACTTGATTTGCTAAGATCATACCTGAAAGATAGAAAAGTTAAAATTCAAGTAAACGGCATAAACTCTGTTCAGGACCTAACTAAAGGTTCTTGTAATGAAAGTAAAGTGGACTGTAAACACTTATAATATGGTTCTATAAAAACAGTATAATGTTGGTAATAAACTTTGGACAACAAAGTAGGTATGCGCGCGCGTCGACGACCGAGTTCGGTGGTGGAGTGAAGTGCGGGCGGCGCCGCCGCTCCGCGGTGGCCAGCCCGCTGGTGCGGTGTCGTCCCGCGCCGCGCCGCGCCCTTCGCGCGTCCCCTGCTGCGGACTATGATTCACACCTTGTATGCGTGAACAAACTCATTAGGGTCTGAAATTACAATGGGCGTTCCTCAAGGTTCGATATTGGGTCCATTCCTCTTTTTAGTTTACATTAATGATTTACCCCTATTACTTCAAAATCAACCGAAGATGGTGTTATTTGCAGATGACACATCATTGATCTTTAACACGTTGACTGCCAGGCAACAGACACAATAGAAAATCTATTGTTCGCGGTCACCGGTGACCGCGTTGGCAGTCAATGCCTTAAAATAGACCGACAGTCACAAAATCTTGACGACGTGAATAACTCTATTCTTCAGGTCCAAGATTGGTTTAAATAAAAAGAAAACCAAATGCTAAAAATACCGTGATTTAAGTTACTGAATGTTAGAAGTAGCGAATGTGACATCATATTGAATGACCAAAAACTAGAATTTATTAATCAGACAGTTTTCCTAGGAATCACGCTAGATGAGAAATTGCAATGGGGACCTCATATAACATATATTGCGGGGCGGCTAAGATCGGCCGCTTATGCTGTTAGAAAGATAAGACAGTTAACAGATGTAGAAACCGCGCGTTTGGTCTGTTTTAGTTACTTCCACAGTATTATGTCATATGGCATTTTACTGTGGGGTCGGGCTGCTGACATTGAATCTATTTTTTATTTTAAGAAAGAGAGCTATCAGAGCCATTTACAATCTACGTCGCCGCGAATCTCTTAGGGAACTATTTAAAAAGGTTAACATCATGACGGTACCTTGCCAATTCATTTATGAAAATATTATGTAAGTATGTAAGAAAAAATCTACATCTTTTTAATAAAATAAGCGATAGACATAATTTTAATACTAGGAATAAAGATAAAATACATCAACCATTTTTTAGGTTAGCCAAAGTACGTACATCTTTTATGGGGTAGGTACTGTGTTAAATACTACAATAAAATACCTTGTGATATATTGCAATTAAATGAAAGAAAATTTAAAACTCACATTAAACTTACACTTTGTAAACAAGCATACTATAAGAAAGAAAGAAGAAAGAAAAAACGTTTATTCGCGGTGAACATGACGCAAAAAAAAGAACAAATACAAAAAATAATAAAAGGTAGGGGGAAACATGCGACACATTCACGCAAAACGATCGCTCAGCATTGTGCTGCGACCCTATGCTAGACAGAGCCCCAGCGCTGGTTTTCAGTGACAGCCGGCGCCGACGTAATGAAAAAAAAAATTTAAAAAAAATCTATAAATTAGAAGATTATATCCAGGACAAGAACGCTTGGAAACATGCTGGTCCTGCTCCATAGGACAATTTAGAGTCTACACAAGATCAAACTGGTTGCTAATTTAATTGTAAATTTATACTTTTTTTTTTTGATATTGTTTTACGTTCTGTAGTTGCTCTGACTCACACCCTGATTTATTACTTGTATTTTTTTTTACATAGTCAAAGTCAAAGATTTATTTGCATACTAAGTGTACATTTTGGTGTTGTTTACAAATGTAGGTACTTACAACTTAGCGGCCTTTTCAGACATCGCAAATTTGAGGGCTAAACTAGCAAACATTTAAACTACGAGGGTCATTCAATAAATACTTAGCCTACAAAAAGTAAACGAAAATTTTGGAAAAGTGGCAATTTATTTTTCAACATAGTCTCCTTTTAGTTCGATACACTTAGCCCAGCGATGCTCCAACTTTTTTAACCCGTCCGAAAAATAGTAAAGATAAAGATAAAGATAGTAGTGATAGTGATAGTGTATGATAGTGTGATAGTTTTTGTCAAACTCTGCAAAATAGGCCTCCGTGGCGGCGATGACCTCCTCATTTGATCCATATCTATTCCCGGCGAGTGAGTTTTACAGATTAGGAAACAGAAAGAAGTCACAAGGGGCCAAATCTGGAGAATACGGTGGATGGAGCAGCAATTCGTAGCGTAATTCGACCAATTTGGCCATGGCAACGGCAGACGTGTGAACCGGTGCGATGTCGTGGTGAAACAGCACTTTTTTCTTCGCCAGATGGGGTCGTTTTTTCTTTAATTCGGCGTCGAATCGGCCCAATAAATCGGCATAGTAAAGCCCTGTAATTGTTTTACCGTTCTCGAGGTAATCGATGTAAATCACACCTTGTGAATCCCAGAAAACGGTAGCGATAACTTTTAAGGCCGATTTTACAGTTTTCGCCTTCTTTGGAGCACGTTCCCCGGTCTGGATCCATTGTTTTGATTGCTCCTTGGTCTCTGGTGTGTACCAGTGGATCCAGGTTTCATCGACGGTCACAAAACGACGCAAAAACTCCGCTGGATTCCGCTTAAACAGCGCCAAACACGTCTCCGATGTGGTCTCACGGTTGCGCTTGTTTTCTGGTGTGAGTAAACGCGGCACCCATCGCGCCGACAGCTTTCTCATGCCGAGTTCCTCGTGAAGAATATGATGCACTGTTCCTTCTGAAATGCCTACAGTCTCAGCTAGCTCGCGAACCTTCAATCGGCGATCTGCCAATACGAGATCATGGATTTTTTTTATGTTTTCCTCCGTAGCAGCTGTTTTCGGTGCACCTGGACGTGGTTCATCAAAAACCGACGTACGGCCACGTGCAAACTCGTTGAACCAATTCTTGACGGTGGCCATCGATGGAGAAGAGTCACCGTACACAGCATCCAAGCGCTCTTTTATTTCGATGCGCGTTTTCCCTTCCAAAAGTAGGAATCGAATCACCGAACGATATTGCTCTTTTTCCATTTTTGTAAAATCGATCGACACGTTCGCTTCCATAAGTTGTCAAATTAAAACAAATGAAGGGATTGGAATGAAAATTTGAAAAAAGAATTAAAAAAGAATGTGCTACACTCTGGTAAAACTCTTTTGAAACTACAGCGCCCTCTGGCGATGAGGCTAGGTACTTATTGAATGCACCTCGTATGATGTAGGATTAATCAAATCTAATAATTATATTATTACATTACATGCATATTTTTAAATGAAAATCGTTTAATTTTACCATATTTGTAAATATGTAGGCACCATGTATTTAGCAGATAATTAATTTACAATGTGTTAATGAAATAACCTAAAACCTCGGACACTCCAAACGATTTTTATATTAATAAATTGATATGACGTATAATTATTTATTTTCATAAATTATTATAAAAGACATTTGTAATTGTGGCGCTACTTCTTACAGATTCCTAGTTCTATTGCCGCGTCGCTGTCAAACGTTCTTTGACACGGGAACACTGTCGTTTGAGGTTAATCCCCTCCTTCTGTTATTAAATAATGCGTATGTTTTGCTTTGGAATAGAAAAGTGACTCAAATTTAACCATCACACTTTTTCCAGGCTTTATACGGGCTGCATGTAAACCTAACACGCTTAAAAATAAGCGAAGGCTAGTTGAAAGAAAAATCAAAAAGCCGGTGGTGGTAAACAAAACTTGGCGTGTTTAAAACATTTGAATCACCATATTTACAATAATTATTTCAAATAATTCAACCTACCTATTTACAATCGTTCATTGTTTGTCACAGCAATGCCTCGAAATGTCTACCACCTTGTTGAATACACGTTAAAGCACGTTTTCGTAAATTACACTTTTCAAAGAACTTATCACTGTAGTGCCACTAGTAATTATCCTCGTAATTTACGTTTTCTTAAATTAAAACTCAACACGAGGCTGGAAATCCAGTACATTTAATTCCTAACACCGTCTGTAGTAGTATGCTCGTCCTAACTCCTACCCCGTGTTGACGCATGACGCACGCGCGCCGCTGCGCTAGGGAGACTACGGAGGGTAGGCGGGCGCCGCGCCGGCGGCGGCGCGTCTCCCGGCCTTGGCGCCAGCTCTAGCACCCCGTCTCCTCACCCTCGCCCCCGCTTTTTGTTTACATCGCGTTGGACAATAGTGTCACAGTCGTAGTGTACAGCGTCGTTAAAAATATTAGATATGACATGACAAGTAATAATTTTTTGGAAAAAAAAAAACCTATATTAAAAATTATTGTATTCGATTTTGCTGCCGATTCTAAACAAACTAGTTTCAGGTTTTGGGTTATTTCATTAACACATTCTATATGTCATGGTTTAATTTTTAATTCTTTTACCTATTGTGGTATAGTAATTTTATTTTAGGTGCATCATCTTCACATATTATTTATTATACATTAATGTACCTACTTATACAAAATATTGTTAAAAATCAAACGAACTTACCAAGTGAAGTTCGATGATAATTATGTGAACAGCTTCATTCGAAGCGATTTATTGTTTACGTATTGTAGCAGCGCCTCCATGTACCAGCCTTGCACGGATTTTTAGAGGTAAATAAAGATTTTTTTTTTTTTTTTTTTTCATTTCACTGGCAACTCTGTATCCGTTTACCTCTACTTTGCCCCACTACACTATTTCTCTATAACGGTCCGCAGCCATTTTAATATCATTTGGTTGAAAGCTAATAAACATTTCACATTTTTATTTATCTAGGGTAGGGTAGGTAATTTTTCTAGGGAGGGTATAAATCGCTTCGAATGAAGCTGTTCACATAATTATCATCGAACTTCACTTGGTAAGTTCGTTTGATTTTTAATTATGTTTCACAGCTTCATTCGAAGCGATTTATTGTTTACGTATTGTAGATGTTCAGAGACAAAAATGTGAAATTAAACAAGACAGGTGAGTAATCACAAGTGCTTTTTATTATAACTGGAAATCATTGACTTAACTTTATTTTACATCGATTTATATTCTTAATCTAATGTTAACTACTTGTATTTGTTACAGATGATGACCACCAGCCAGTACTGTAGTGGCAAAAAGATGAGGATCAGTTACAACCTGCCTATTATAATGTTTTGCGAAGACAGAAGATGATTCACACCATCCTGCAGTTTTTCTTATTAGGTCAATATTGACTCCAAGTCTATTGGCAGAGGATGTGGATGCATGACGAGTGCTGTGTCCACTAAATATGGACGTATCTAAACCGCTACTGTAAAGTGTATCTTTTATCCAGTGACTAAGTGTTTGTGATGAAACTTTTGAGTGTGGTTTTTTGTAGCTTACAAATAAATAATCATTTTTGCGAAGTGGTTGAGTCTTATTTATATAAACCTCTAAGTATTTAGCGGGACAGATCTGAGGACGAGCGTCGAAAAAAGGTAATCTTAAAACTGGTTGTGAAGAATTAGGTTTAGAAGTTTTTATCAATCCAGGTATTGTTATAGTTATGTCGATGGTAGAATTTACATGAACGTTGTTTAATTTTATTAATGAAAATGTTTGAACGCGATGCGCAGTCACCAATGCCAATAGAGTTATAGTCTTTTTGGAAAGAGTTTCCAAATCAAGGTCTGTGTTAGGCCATTTTTGTGCTAAATAATTTAGAACAGTGGTTGGATCCCATGTCAAATTATATTTTGGATTACTAGGCCTTAATCTGTAAACTCCTTTCATAAATCGCTTAATTCTATCATCGTTTGCCACATTACTTAACAACAAAGTTAATGCGGATTTATATGAATTGATAGTACCATATTTGGCCCCTTTTTCAAAAATTGTGGTAAGAAAATGAATGACTATTGGAACTGAAACAGAGGAATAATCATAACTATGTTTATTACAATAATTTAACCATGATTTTATACAAACATTGTATTGTTTGTAAGTGGAATCGGATAATGATGATAACATAATTTCAATGGACTTAATAGATAAATGTCTTTTCAATAATGTTTGCCGGAAAGCTTCGCGGCAACCAATTTCAGGGTGCGGTGTAGATTGTGAGGAGTTCTGAAAGGAGAAGTTAACAAATTTACGTTTGGTTCAAAATAGATTGGTTTGGAACAAATTAATTTTTGGAAAACAGGAAACCAGGGTTGTGTTGGCCAATATGGTACGACTATTATACCATTTGCTTTTTCATTAATTATTTTTTGCATTGTTTTTGTGATAAGTGAAAATGGTGGAAATGCGTAGAATAGTTTATTTTTCCATGGAATGGTGAAAGCATCGATTGCATAAGCGTCAGGGTCGTTTTTCCAAGTTACATACCTGGGACACTTAGCATTACACCTACTCGCAAAAAGGTCTATTTCAGGGTATCCAAAATTATGTGTTATTTCGCTGAATGCATCGTCATTGAGTTCCCATTCAGTGTCCTGAAATTTCATGCGCGATAATTGATCTGCTTCATAATTATCTTTTGTGTTTATGTAAGATGCAAAAATAGTTATTCTACGCCTTTCGCACCACTGCCATATTTCTTTGGTGATATTATGCAAGTGTTCAAACTCTATGCTGCCCATGCGGTTTATACAAGATATGGCAGTTACATTATCGATTCGTAATAGGATTTTTGAACTATACAATTCGTGGGCAAAACATTTAAGTGCGAGAAAAAGCTGCTTTCAATTCTAATTCGTTAATATGTACTGTTCTTTCACTTTCCTTCCAATAACCAAAACATTCGTCTGTGCTACAATAAGCTCCCCAACCCGTACAAGACGCGTCGGAAAAGATTTCTAAATCATATTGATCACAAGTTAAAGAAAATGAACCATGATCAATATGATCTAACCACCACAACATATCACTATGTAAGCTGTTGGGGAGTCGAACTAACTGTTCGTAGCTAGGGTTGGTAAGTAAACAGGAATATTTAAATTGTTCAAAAAGTTTAGTGTAAAGCCATGCATATTGAATTGCAGGACAAGCTGAAATTAATAAACCTATTAACCGAGCAAATTCACGAAGTTTACATTTACGCTTTTTCAAGAAGCTAGAAATGTATTCTTTTATTTTTGACTTTTTTGTATCAGGTAATTTTAATAACATATTTTTCGAGTCGAATTCGAAACCTAAAAACCTGCATAGTGTTTTCGGTTCCAAGAAGCTTTTTTCTGTATTTATTATGAAACGTAAATTTTTAAGTAATGTTATTGTTAAGTCAACGTTATTTTGACATTCAAGAAAAGTTGTTCCAATGCAAAAAATATCATCTATATATACAACTGATATCATACCATAGGTTCTTAGATATTCCATAACTGGCTTTAATAATTTTGTAAAGACATATGGAGCAGTGCATAAACCAAACGGTAGACAGTTAAATTCATAAAGGGTATTTTTATATTTAAAACGGAGGTATTTTCGGTGAGATTTATGTACAGAAACTAAGAAGTAAGCATCTTTTAGATCTATTGACGTCATATAACAGTTATTTGTTATAAGTTTTGAGGCTGTACGATAATCCTCCATCTTGAAATGTTTGGTTTAATATGAATCTCTTGTCACCGTTTGGTTTTGGCACTAAAAACACACTCGATATAAATTCTCCTTTAACAGAATGACAATGAGATATTGCATTATTATCTAGTAAGTTTTTGATTGATTTATCGAAATCTTGGGCTTCTTGAATATTCTTAGGGAAAACATTAGGAGAATCGGTACGATATGGTGAACATTTAAAAGGTATTTGGTACCCTTTGATCCAGGATAGAATCGTTTTGTCAGTAGTGATAGTTGACCACTTTTTGAAAAAATGCTGGAGCCTGCCAGCGGTTAGTACCTGATCAGTTACTTTCGATGCGGCCTCGTCGGGGACGTGTAGCGGCGCGAACTGCCGCTGGTTTGCGGCGGTGGCGTCGGCCGAAACGCAGGGCGAGCAGCTCGCCTTGTATTGTTCGGCTTGTTGTCCGTCTTGCGGTGCTGAGGGTTGTAGTTTAAATGACCCTTATTTGGACCTTTTGGGATACCTTTGGGCTTGTTATATTTTGGTCTTAACGCGTGTTTCAAGGCATCTCCTGATTGCTGTATTGTCTTAGCGGCTTTAACCTTGTCGGTAACATTTTCCCCAAATAAGAAACGCCCCTTTTTGTTTCAAGCAAGGCGTCCTTTAAATTGATATTAATAGATGAAATTACGAAGTTACGTCTTGTTTTTGTCTCCCAAAAATGACTATCGCATAATATACGACAAGCATCACTGATTGGTTTTAAAAGTTTTTGTTTGGACGTTTCATTAGAAATAATCATGTCAGTAGCGGATGCTAAGGCTGACAATGCTATACCAAGCTGATTTTGCTTGTACATGAGGGCCGAATCTCTTTTAACTAGAGTATCCTGCAGAGCTGCCTTTACTTCCGGGTTGAGAGCTGGCGCTAGCAGTAGGTCACAATTGTTAGGGACGAAATAACTTTTTAAAAGTTTTTCTTTTACATCCTTAACCAAGCCCTTAGTGAGGATGTCTTGCCAACGGTTGGCAATGTCCTTATGAACAGACGGACCCATGGTTATGTCAGTCTTTGGAGCATCGCCGAGTAACAGCAGGGTGTCTTCATCCAAGTCTTGGTCTTCCATATTTTCTGGCTGTGCTTCTGCTGAGGTGCCGGGTGTAGGCGACAGAGGCGCGGTGCATAGCGGTGGTGGAGCTGGTGGTAGCGAAGCAGGGCACGGAGAACAAGCACGTGGCGACGCATATGGCGAAGCATGTGGCGACGCATGTGGCGAAGCACGTGGCAAGGAACGTGGAGAGCCACGTGGCGAGGCACGAAGCGGTGAAGCTTCAAACAAGCAGGCTTCCTCATTTTGTGACATACCACAGTCCACCTCTAGTTGATGATGTGAAAAATCTGCGAAAAACGATTCCTTTTAGAATACGTTCGGTAATAAATGCAATATTTATCACTTTTTACCGTGACAGAGGAAACCCAAGCTTGGTAGCCTCGCATCACTTAGGTAAGTAAGTATTATGTGACAGTATCAGCCCTAGTATGGCAGTACGCATCACTTTATAATAAAATGACAGAGGAGACCCAAATTTGGTAACCTCGCATCGTTGATAATAATTCTGTAACTTACTGTGTAAGTCTTCTTCGGATGAAGAATTAATACGGCGATTAGTTGTTGCCTGCAATTTATTTTGCAATTTTTGTATTTTTCGCAGTATTTCTTCTTCAGTTTTTTCTATCTTCCTTTTCTTGCCCATTTTGAGGATCTGGATCTATTTGTAGGAGCGGAGACGTGCGAAGGCTTGAGCACGGAAACGCGGAATGATATTAAAATGGCTGCGGACCGTTATAGAGAAATAGTGTAGTGGGGCAAAGTAGAGGTAAACGGATACAGAGTTGCCAGTGAAATGAAAAAAAAAAAAAAAAAAAATCTTTTACTTACCTCTAAAAATCCGTGCAAGGCTGGTACATGGAGGCGCTGCTACAATACGTAAACAATAAATCGCTTCGAATGAAGCTGTGAAACATAATAACACATTTTAAAAGAGTAGGTAACTGTGGAGTTTCTTGCCCATTCTTCTCCATACGAAAACTACCTTTTGGAAGGGACGACTATAATCAATTATATTTCATAATAATTTTTGACGTTCAAAAGAGCCTTTTATGTGCCTATTTGAAATAAATGCTTTGACTTTGACTTTGGCTCCAAATGGTTCGTGTAATATTACACACGGTGCTGCTCGCCAGTTCTGTTAGCTTGAACTTGGCTTGACACGCTACCGCGTGTCCGCTAGCTACGCGTTTTTATTACAGAGCCATCACATTTTTTCATACCTACCTACATGCATCTTCAATCATCAATTTTTATACCATGTTTTTACGCAAATAAATGATTTTTTCTTTTTTTTTTTTTTTCTTTTTCCTATCTCGGGACCATTGAGTCCCAGTCCTTTGGAAGGCGTAGGTATGAGGGGCCGAAGCCAACTCGCAGAGGCCCCTTAGGAAATTTTGATGAAATGTGACACCAACCGACGATTATCACTATGCAAGTGCACCCAAGGATAACCCCCGGTTGGTGTAGGACTATTGCAGGATATGGAAAAATAAAAAATTTGGACTATGGGTTTGGGTGGCTAAAGTGGACTGGTTGCCAAGAACTATGGAAGAACTATGACCCCTGTCTGATCAATGTTTAATATGCCTATACCTACACGGATAATATGGCAGGGGGTGACTTGCACACTCAATAGTGGGCCCCCGGAAACGGTCGCTAGCACATAGTGACGGAGCGACAAGGGGACAACATGTCCTGAGGTGCTTATGAGGAGTGGAGAGGTATTCCACGTCTATCAGGACAATCCCGGAAGTACGGTCAAGATCCCTACCAGAATCTTACTGGAATACTTCCTTCCTCCGAGCACGTTTGCTCTTGCGAATCTCCACTCAAGCCAGCCAATAAAGGCAAGAATGATTTGGGAGCTTTGTACCTCGTAATTTTTTACTCCAGCCGGCCAATAAAGGCAAGCCAGAGGTGAGGTACAAGACTTCTCCCGGGATATAGGGTCCGTGGGGTCACTATCTGCCCAACAGCTCGCCACATGCTGCCCTGCGGATTTCTGTATCTCTCTTGGTCTGGCTCCTCACCTTAGACCCGTTTCGGCAAAGTAAACTCTTCCGGCACGGGCCTATAGAGTTCGGAGCGCGCAAGCCCCACCACGACCGGTAGGCCTCAACGTTATAGAGATACGGCGATGGGGTTATTATTATTATTAAGTATTATCAAATTAATCTGTCTACTGTGGCAGGTAAGTATTAGGTAGGTACCTACCTATAGGGATTTGATTTTCTTTACCACGAATCGGATATGGGTTTCATAGCGAAACTTTATTTAAGTATTTATTTATTATTATTAAGGAACATCAACAACATAAACACAAACATTTACAAATAACAGAGACATGGACAGTGTTTACGTCAATTACAGACGTGCTTGTAGTTGTTTAGTAGGTATCACGGGTAGGATAGAATCATCCGCTTGACGGACGCAGGCGATGCAGGAGACTAAAACGCCTTCCCGATTTCAGGATTTCGGCCCGAATTCCGTGCTCACCAGGGGATTTTCCTTTTAAAGACGACGATTTTAAGCTGTCTTGGAGACGTATCGCCGGCTCGTCTTGGCGGACTTCAAGCAGGTTTCTCAAGAAAGTTTGGATCTCCTCCCCGTAAACCACATTTTGCAATATCTCGTAACTTGCTTCCTGAGTAGGTATTTCCACCATTTGGTCGATTGATCAACATCACTATGGTTATTACCTACCACATCAGCGATTCGGTGCCCCATATGATTTCAGCTGGACTCCACGCTCACTTCACCTAAGTTTTCAAGGTGAGATGGTTACAGAATCGCACTGCTGGTCGTCGATCGTCATCCTAGAAAAATGACAGACTATTCGTGTAAACATATCGATAGATGACGCTACTTGTGAACATTTTATGATCCGTAAAACGAGATGGCACTTTTCGTTTTTGTGAAACCCTGCTATCTCAAATTAACAACAGTATTCCACAATACCATCCTTTCCTCTAGTTCTGTCCGCCATCGGCCGACAAAATTTTGGTGTAGGTAACTATAGGTATAATACTTATACCTACCGTTACGGTAGGTACCTACCTACCTATGGTTACACCAAAACCGATTTTGTCGGTCTGTGCGAAGTAACAGATTATAGACGCGTTTTTAAAATGGAGGAATTCGAAGAAATGTTGAAATGATGAATGTTTTAGAAACTGAAACAACAGAATAAAGATCATTCTGTCTTTATTCTGTTGTTTCCTATTTACCTAAATTAGGACACCAGTGAACGAAAATTTTCGTTCACTGTAGGACACTCAATTTGCGCTATAGACGCCGGCAGACTGGCGAGAAATCCCAACAAGTTCGGACTCGACGGTTGACCGGCCGGGGCCGTCATCGAGCGTCTTCGGACGATGGCGGTCATTGGCGGTTGTAGTAGTGTACGCACTCCCTTTCTTTTACTGTGTTTGATTTGATCGGCCGAGTTTGGCCGAAGACGCCCGAGTAAAGATCGACCGATAACAGTTTAGGTGTACGCGTCCCGTTAGGCTTGTTCGAAACACTCAAGACTTCCACGAGTGTTCAATTTCAAAGGGATTTGTTTACCAGTTCTAGGCTAATACCTACTTATTTTGAATTACTAAAATAATGTTTGCCATATACCTAATAGGTTATAGGTAACTAGCTAAGTATGAATATTTAGTGTCTATCTTTTGAAGCTTTAAACAAGTGAAAACGAATAATCAGGATACAGGTCACACACACAGAATTCTGTTTGACGGACGGGCGCATTATAAAAACGCAGGCGGTGGGCGGGGCGGCTCGACGAACAGACGCGTGGCGCGGGGCGGCGCCGGCTGCCGCGACTCCGCGAGTGGAGGCGGGCCGGCCAGCCGGGCGGGGCGGCCTGGCCGCACGGCGCGCGCCAGTGATGCGCGCCGCGCTGTCCCGACCGTACAGCCGCGCTCGCATCGCGCGCCGACCTCGCCGCGAGTGTGTGACCGCTATGATACATGCTAGTGTTGTGACCCTGGACCGCCGCTGCGCGCTCTGAGCGCTCTGTGCGCCTGCCGCTTGTGCTCCCGTCTGAATAAGGATACCGACACTTACCTGTGATCAGTTTCTCAAAGTTTACTGTTCATTGACTACATAATGTTGTGCTTTTAATAAACAGTGATATAAAAGTGGACAAAAGTGTCGGAGTGTGGAGAGTGACCCTTAATTTATTTCTGAAATTATTATAGGTATGTATACCTAGTTTTTTAACAAGACTTAGTATTTAGATTGGGAATGAAAAGTTAAATGAAAGGAATAGGTAGGAAGGTCTTATAATTTTAGCGGCTGTTGTTGAAAATAATAAATAGTGAGGTACCTACCTATGTCATGTAAGTTTAGTTTAGTCTAGTTATAAATTATGATGGCTACTCAAAAGTAACGTGTTGACGCTACTCAAGAGTTCTAACTGACTAAAATCACCAATGACTACCTAGTCGCCGACTACTTACTACACTACTTACCTACCTACTTACTTTGCAGCTAATTAAAAGTCCGTCTAAATAGTCGGACTTTTAATTAGCTGCAGTAAAATGACAGTTTATGTGTTACAATGACTGAAATTGGCGTCTTTTTGTTTTTTCGCGGCCGTCAACCAAATCTTGTTTTTCTAGTAGGTACAGAATAGTGTAACAAACGAAACTTATTTGACATGATTATCTCTAAACGCAGTCCGAAATGAGTGTCATTTTACTGCAGCTAATTAAAAGTCGGAGTATACCTACCTACTTAACCAGATTGTCACAGCACTAGTATTCATTGGCGGTTCGGACATTACGCGACTTTTAACTCGTTATGTTTGTATGTTCTATGTTATGGGTTTGCAGGTTTCCGCACTTAGTCCTTCAATATGGACCATTGCGCGTGGGCCATGGCGGCCGTCGGTGGTTATTCCATGACCACCGACATTAACCGATATTAACGCGTTATTAAAGTAGTGTACCTATGTGATTAGTTGTAAAGTAAATCTAAGTAAAAAGGATAAAGGAAAGGAAGTACGAGTAGGTAATCCTAAGAGGCAAATCTCTAATACTTAGGTGTTCGGTAGATACTTTACGTCTCTTAAAGAGCAATGGCCATTTAATACTAAGTAGAAAGAAAACAGAATTTGTTACCCAGACTGATGATCCAAAATGTTAGCATACACAATAATCGACTATTTAACTAATATTATTTGTGGGTTGCAACATTGTAATTTTTTGATATTATATACTTTTTGAGTTGTGGTAACCCAGAGATGACTTTTTGATAAAAACGGCGGGAAAATAAAAAAGACGTATTCTCTCTGGGCTTAATAAAAAGATGATGAATGTGGTCTCGAGTTACGATTACTATTTTACTGTTTGAGTACTAATAAAGTGATTTAAGACGTGATCGATGGTATAATTTTAACAAGTCAGAAGTGTGTTAAAGTGTATCTACGTGCCTGATGCTGTGGTTTCCTAGACCAAGGACAGTTTAAGTTTAATATCTTATGCGACGAACGGACGACGCGACAAGGAGTGTGAGTGATTATTATCAATTATTGAAATAACGTCAAACGTGCGATCCGGACAGCGCGCCCGGCGCGCGTTAGCCCTTGAATTAAGCCCGACAAGTCGAGCCCACCACGTACCTACTGCATATCTACGCGGCTGTGCACACCTAAACCACATAAACTGCAGAGTGCGCCGTCTGGTATTACTTCGTTTCCCTGTGACTTTGTAAAAAACTTGTTGTTATTATGATATGTGCATAAGCATGCACGAGCGTGCTTGAAATAAGAAACAAGGTTCAAACATTTAGACCAATAACAATAATAGTGATCGTTGGGAAGTACCTAGTGAAAGTGATATCAGTTTTGGTAATTTATTTACATTTGTAGTTAAAAACAATTTGAAGTGAATTTCATTATTAGATTTGAATAGTCCATAATTGCGATGGAGTTATTATTTTAAGTAATATCGATCGTTTGAAAATGTCTAGTTATAGTGGGTATATTATTATTTGATTTGCTTGTGTTGCAAACGAATTTCAGCTGACTTTATCAAGTACTTTTGTTAGTTATCTAAATAATTGTAAATGTTAATTATTATTATCTAATTATCTAATTTTGTTGTTGCTGCATTCAAATAATTTTGATTTTATTTTGAATCACTCAAAATCGTTTAACGTGATAATGGGCAATTCTAAGCGAAGGCGACGTGAGACAAGTAGTGATAGTTCGTCTATAAATAGTAGTGTTAGTGATGATAACCACCGTAGGTCGCGGCATAGTAAAAAGCAACGTCGTATTAAAAAGCATAGCAGTAGCCATAGACAACATAGTAAAAGAAGTAGGAAGCAAAGGCGCTCTAAACGTACTGATCGTGAGTCAACTAAAACTCCTCCGTTGACTTCCTTAACACCACGTGCAGTTACTAATCAGACTTTTCCTGATTTATTGAATAATAATAATAATTTATTGAATAATAATCCATTAAATGTGAACAACCCCATTAGTAACTCTGCGTCATTACCAGCATCCAATTTCTGGGCTCAAAACAACTTTCCTGTTGCTTTTAGTGTTGTACCCGAATTTGACCCTAGTGATAATAGCCAAACAATAGGAAATTGGATTAACAAGGTCAGTGAATGTGCGCAAATTTACTCTTGGAATGATCGTCAAATATGTCACTATGCCCTTCCCAAATTAAGTGGTTTAGCCAAGAAGTGGTACCAGGGTTTACCCTCGGTACTATTTGATTGGAATGAGTGGGTTCAAAAATTAAAACAGGCTTTTCCATCCAACGAAAATTATGGAGATCTGTTGACATCAATCAAATTTACATCTAAGCCTTAACGCTTAGATGTAAATTTGGTCAGTCTTTAGAACATTATTATTATGACAAAATGGCGCTAATAAATAAATGTGAGATAACTGGCAATAAAGCAGTTGGCTGTCTTATACACGGTATTGACGACAAATTTGTGCGAATGGGAGCAGGAGCCTGCATGTTTAATGAACCGGAACAAATCCTTAATTACTTGCGTACCGTGTCTCAACACGACAATAATACACCTACTTCTAATTTCCGTAACCGGAATAATGCGCCACCTAAGAATTCCAATAAGGTTTCTAATGAGCAAACAAAAACCAGTACAAATGATAACATTCGATGTTATAATTGCAATGAGTTAGGGCACATAAGTTTAAAGTGTAACAAACCCATTAAACGATGTAACTTTTGTTTTAAATTAGGTCATGAAACTAAAGACTGCGTAGGAGAAACGCAAATAACAGTGACTATTTAATTAATAATACCGCTACAGAACAAAATAAAACCATCTTGTGCATTACTATTAGTGAATCCGCAAATTCAAAATATTACAAAGAAGTCAGAATAAACAACGTTATCCTACAAGGATACGTTGACCTCGGTAGTAAATGTACTCTTGTAAGAGAATCAAATGCAAAGCTAATATTACATGATTGGGATATCGAAAATTTACCCATTTTACAGGGATTCGGAAATTCCTCTGTAAAGCCACTAGGAAAGTTTATAGCAATTTTAGAAATTGGCTTAGTTAAAGCTGAAACGGAAATTCTAGTTGTAGATGATAATTATTTACAGACAGACATTTTAGTAGGGCAGTCTTTTACGGAAAAACCAAACGTTGTTATCTTAAAAACAACGGATGAACTAGTATTTATACAAACACCAGATTTTGATGAAAATATGTTTAAGACTAAGGTATACGCAGATGCTGATAAAGTGATAAAACCTAAAACTGTGATGCCGATAGATGCTTTCACCAATGACACATATAGTGGTGGCTTGTGGGTACAATACAGTCTTCGGATTTTACCACAGAATGAACATGCTGTTTTGTCTGGGGTTTTTGAGTTTGAAGCTGGTAAAGGATATTTAATGATAGCAAATTTATCATCTAACGATTTAAATATTTATAAAGGAACTTTATTAGTTCGGGGTCAACAATATCAAGAAGTAAATAAGGAATATATAGGTTTAACAACAGAAATTAAAAATTATGAAGAGTTACCTTTATCAGATATAAAAATTAGTACAGAAGTAACAGAACAACAAAAAGTACAGTTATTTGATTTGTTAAAGAAGTATAGGGATTGTTTTGCAATGAACTTAGGAGAGTTAGGTAAAACTAATCTAGCAAAAATGGATATTACGCTAACAGATAATAGACCAGTAGTATACAATCCTTATAGAATGTCACACAGTGAGCGTGATCACCTAAATAAAATGATTGAAGAATTATTATTGAACGGTATAATACGCGAAAGCACTTCGGATTATTCGAGCCCTGTTATTTTAGTGAGTAAGAAAAATGGGGATAAACGGCTATGTATCGATTATAGGGCCCTAAATAGGAAAACGTTAAAAGATAAGTATCCGTTGCCTCGCATTGAAGACCAACTAGACAGATTAGGGGGTAACAAGTTCTTCATAAGCCTTGATCTCACTTCAGGATATTACCAGGTGCCAATGAGTGAGGCCAGTAAGCGATTAACTGCGTTTGTAACACCGGATGGTTTGTATGAGTTTGAAAGAATGCCTTTTGGACTTGCCAATGCACCTAGTGTTTTCCAAAGGACTATTAATTGTATGCTCAGGGGTAAGCAAAACTTGGCGTTGGCTTATATGGACGATTTATTGTTGGCATCACGTTCAATTGAAGAGGGTTTAGATAAGCTGGAAAAGGTTTTTCAGTTATTAAGGTCTGCTCATCTAACATTAAATCTTAAAAAGTGCGATTTCTTTCAGACTCGTATAAACTATTTGGGCTACGAGATTAGCTCCGATGGCATCCGACCCGGGGCAGTCAAAATTCAAGCTGTAGTAGATTTCCCTTTACCTAAAAATGTTCACGAGGTTCGACAGTTTGTTGGCCTTACAAATTATTTCCGACGGTTTATTCAAAATTATTCTATGATAGCAAAACCTCTAACAATTCTAACAAAGAAGAATGTTTCTTGGTGTTTTAACGAACCTCAAATAAAAGCATTTAATGAATTAAAAAGTAAATTAACCTCTCGACCTGTCTTGGCACTGTATGACCCTGAGGCTGAATTAGAACTTCACACTGACGCTAGTAAAATCGGTATAGGAGCAATTTTGCTACAACGGGTAATATTTGATAAAGTATTCCATCCTATAGCTTATTATAGCCGTCAAACGACACCAGACGAAAGCAAACTACACTCGTATGAGTTGGAAACTTTGGCGGTAGTTTGTGCTTTGAATAAGTTTAGAGTTTATGTTTTGGGCAAATCGTTTAAAGTTGTCACTGATTGTGCCGCTGTACGCAGCACAATGACAAAAAAAGATTTGATACCGAGAGTAGCGCGTTGGTACATATTAATGCAGGAATACGATTTTACTGTAGAACATCGCGATGGTAACAAGATGAGTCATGTCGATGCACTGTCACGCAACCCAAGTGACTCTGAATCCAATGACGTAGTACAGATGGTTGATGTTTTAACAATAGATGACGATGCGTGGTTGCGCACAGTGCAGGAACAGGATTCAGAAATACAAAGGATAATTAACATTTTGAATGATTCGGAAACAAAAGATATTGTCGAGATTCATAAGAACTATACTGTTAAAAATAGCCGTTTGTACAGAATAACTAAAGATAAAAATGATGTAACCAATTTAAAGTGGGTAGTTCCAAAATCAGTGAGATGGCAAATAGTTCGTATGAATCACGACGATGTTGGTCATTTCGGTTTTGATAAGACTTACAGTAGGATTAACCAGATTTACTGGTTTAAAAAAATGAGACGTTTTATTAAAAAATATTGTAATTCGTGCTTAAATTGTGCCCACAATAAGTTGCCAGCTGGAGCTAAAGAAGGGGAGCTTCATCCAATCCCAAAAATTAATAAACCGTTTGATACACTTCATACCGATCACTGCGGTCCCTTCCCTATCAGCAAGAAGAAGAATTGTCAAATTTTAGTGATCATTGATGCCTTCACTAAATTTATTTATATAAAGTCAGTAAAAAATTTTAAAAGTAGCTACTGTGCAAGTATTTACGGAATATTTCTCGATATTCGGAGTGCCACGTCGTCTGATATCTGATCGCGGCACCAGTTTTACAAGCAAAGAGTTCTCTGATTTTATTAATAAAAGGGGCGTTAAACATATCTTAAATGCGCTTGCCTCTCCCAGGGCCAACGGTCAAGTTGAGAGGTACAATCGGACTATTGTTGATGCCATAACGGCTGCTAATCACAATAAAAAAGAAAATGAGTGGGACTTGTGTTTACCTCAGATACAGTGGTCGTTGAACAACACAATAAATAAATCCACTGGTCGTACTTCTTCGAAAAATGTTGTTTGGAGTTCAAACTACCGGCGTTTCAGATGGTTTTATGAATCCACTTGTCGCCGAATCTCATATCCCGTTAGATCGCGATGAAATTAGATCGGATGGAGATTCGCGAATTCAAATAAGTCAACAACTACAAAAAGAGCGTTTTGATAAGTCTCATAAAAAACCAACTGAGTATAAAGTAGGAGATTTAGTTCGTGTAGAAAAAGATATTCGTACCGACCCTGGACACAGCCGTAAACTAATACCAAAATGTGTAGGACCATACAGAATTTCTAAAATAATAGGCAGCGATCGTTATGAAATAGAGGACACTCCTATTACTAGGAAAGAAGGGTGCAAACCATAATAGGTCGGTTTATGCCGTCGATAGGTTGCACCCTTGGCTTGTGTTTAATTATGATGCGATGTCGAGTGATTCAGAGTAAGAGTCAACAATAATAATTATTGTTGTAGTAATATGATTGAGATTGTCAGATTAACAGTGAACGTCATTATTGTGATTTGGCAATATTGCAAGCATGATCATGAGATATAATTAATTTGATAGTGAAGTCCCACTTGGACAACATTTAATTTCAACTTAGAGAATTGTTCACAGATAATTATTTATTAAAACGATATCTAATGAATTGTATTTTATGAACACAGATTATTAAATGCAAAAGGGTTTAGAAGAATGTTTGTTATTTCTTATTAAATAATTTTGATTTTCGAATGAATTAAAGTGAACGAACTTGTTGCATTAAATATAAATAAAATATAAGTGAGATGTATCGATAATGAAGATAGTGATGATTAGTGAGTCTTTACGTGTGTATATGCCCATAAACGATAAATAGAGAGTAATGTGAAGAGATAAATGTGAGTAACTACAAGTGAGAGTACTTGTAGTCAATGTTTAGTTATAAAAGTGAAACACTACAACTGAGAGTACTTGTAGTCGATGTTTAGTTATAAAAGTGAGTCGCTACAAGTGAGAGTAATTGTAGTCAATGTTTAGTTATGAGTCACTACAAGAGAGAGTGCTTGTAGTAGATGTTTAGTTATAAGAGTGAGTCACTATAAGTGAGAGTGCTTGTAGTAGATGTTTAGTTATAAGAGTGAGTCACTACAAGTGAGAGTGCTTGTAGTAGATGTTTAGTTATAAGAGTGAGTCACTACAAGTGAGAGTGCTTGTAGTAGATGTTTAGTTATAAGAGTGAGTCACTACAAGTGAGAGTGCTTGTAGTAGATGTTTAGTTATAAGAGTGAGTCACTACAAGTGCGAGTGCTTGTAGTAGATGTTTAGTTATAAGAGTGAGTCACTACAAGTGAGAGTGCTTGTAGTAGATGTTTAGTTATAAGAGTGAGTCACTACAAGTGAGAGTGCTTGTAGTAGATGTTTAGTTATAAGAGTGAGTCACTATAAGTGAGAGAACTTGTAGTCGATGTTTATTTATAAGAGCGAGACACTACATGTGAAAGAGCTTGTAGTCGATTTGACGAAGTTAAGAATTTAAGAGTGAATGAGTTATTAAAACGTAAACTATTAGTAAGATTTTGATGTACTTTTTTTTTTATCTTTCCCTCTTTGTTTATTTTATAAATTTTGTTAAACGCGAGGCCGCGTTTGACGTCAGGATTAGCCGAATGTTAGCATACACAATAATCGACTATTTAACTAATATTATTTGTGGGTTGCAACATTGTAATTTTTTGATATTATATACTTTTTGAGTTGTGGTAACCCAGAGATGACTTTTTGATAAAAACGGCGGGAAAATAAAAAAGACGTATTCTCTCTGGGCTTAATAAAAAGATGATGAATGTGGTCTCGAGTTACGATTACTATTTTACTGTTTGAGTACTAATAAAGTGATTTAAGACGTGATCGATGGTATAATTTTAACAAAAAATATTGATTAATGTTATCATTGGCTATCATTAATACATTTTTTAAAGCAGGGGATATAAGAGCTAGCGCGCACTAGCGACTTTTTGTTGACCGATAGTTTGATTGTTCGGGAATTAAAAGTAGTATGGAGTATCAACGTTTTTTAATCGCCATAATGCGTTCACTTCAATATAGCTCCTTATAATAGGTACCTATCTACTGATTCCCTGAACGATCAAACTAGGTATCGGTCACCAAAAGTCGCTAGCGCGCGCTGGCTGAGCTGGCTCTAACAGGTAACCATTTAAACGTATTCAAAATACTACCTACGTACTTTTGCTTATTAGAAACGTAGGATTACCTACCTATTATTTAGTTTTGAATGCATTCATAATTCTTACGTTGTTCTTTAAGGAACATCATACCTACTATCTTACCCCGCTTTTACACCACGGCAGTACCTACCTACCTAGGTACCTACCTACTCAAACTCAAAGCATTAGGTACAGGCACTTTTGAACTGTCAAGAAGTCGGTCAGTCAGAAAATATCAAGCTAGTTGCTCATTCCAAAGCGTAACCTATGTAGAAGAACGGGCAAGAAACTCAATGACACTCTTTTAAATTATATTTTTTATAAAAATATTAGTTACCTATATCATTAATGTTGTATTTATAATTATATATGAGAACGATGTAAAAAAAAAATAAGTGATGACCAGCCGCAACTGACGGCGCCCGTTCACGAACATGACGCATAGATCAGCACCATTCAGCTCAACCATTTTGAAGGGAGCTAAATGATCCAACACACACGCCACCGTCAGCACATTTTAGTGAGCATGACATAGGCACCTACCTACTATCAGCCGCCAGGGCACATTCAGGTCAATGTAAGACATATTATAACCCGGTAAATGGTAGCTCTGTAGTACCTAGATAGAACTCACATCTGTGCTATGCAATTATACAATACAAAGGAAATTGAGATACAATGCATAGGTACATAGTGTAGCGAAATAAAACGAGAAGACAAAACACTTCGCTAATAAATACATTTAATTTTGGTGTAAAAATAAAAAATCCGAAAAAATACAGGAATCAAATATAAAAATAAAAAATAGCAAGAAAATACTACTTTCTGTAGGTACCCTTGTGACGACAGTAATTTAAAAAAAATACTTTAGGTTTAGTAAATTGAAAAAAAAAGAGGTGGATTTTGTCACGCGACGCGAATGCTGACGTGATTGCAATCAAGACACGTATAAAGACTAAATAGATTGAAAGGTTAGCGCGGTCCAAAGAAAAAGTATTAAAATAGCTCACCCGCCGTATTTGAAGGATAAAATAAACTCGATTTCTATAGGGAAAATAAATCTAGACAATCTACTATGTGAATAGTATGAAAAAAAGGGTATCTGTTCCAAAAAAAGGGGTCTTCGTCTTCGTTCACGGAATCCTTGTAGAATAAAAGGGCAACACAATAAACAGCTACTAGATCCGAAACAGCTACTAGATCCGCAACAGCTACTAGATCCGCAACAGCAAATAGATCCGCAACAGCTAGCTGCGGGCGCTCCTCAGGTGAACAGCTTTAATTTCTTCACGGGAGTCGGGTAGGGTGAAGCCGAATGAATCGGCTTGCCGTTAGTTCGGGCCTTATCCTGGGGTAAAATTTAAAAATAAGAACCCATGGAGCAAGCAGAATCACTTGTACCCAAGAAATAGAGTAGAATGATACATAGGTACCGAAAATGAAAGAGATAGGTCCTTACTCCGACATTTGAAATTTAAAAAATATATGTAGAACTCTTGGTAGCGAGGTACCTTATAGAGTAAAAACGTTATAACACAATAAATCAGATTCAATATTATAATTTACATGAAAATTTTGGCGTAAATTTCAGATATAGAAGTAGCTCGTCACAAGGTTATTTTAAAAGTGACCATAGTTACCATCAAAAATGCCATCTGACATAAATACAATTCGTAATTTGAAAAAATATCAGATGGAAATTTCTGGATAGACCATAATAAAAAATAAGGTTGAATATGAATTTGTAAGGAGGATTAAAAAAATTGAATATGAAAAATTATTGTTGTTCGTTGTTCGTCATTGATTTAGAAAATAATTGTAGGTATTTTAATTTCCGCGCATTATTTGAGAAAAGTACTATACAGCAAGACTTGGCCACAACTAGACATTGATGGACTTAGGTACGTAGGTATGTGTGCCTCGCGGGCTTCGCCTCGGCCCACATTTATACGTTCTTCCATCAATGCCTCTTTTGCTGGCCGCTGCAGTAATGTACTATAGGTATAGGTAGGTTTTGTAGGATCCAACGCCAAAAATATTAAACTGGGATTCAAAAGTGGGATCCAACGAAAATAAATCGGTACCTTGGTTACAGAATAACTAATAGTAGACAACAGCAAGTTCAAATAAATGGTGTCAATTCACTTCGTTTAACAGTAAAAAAGGGTGTGCCACAACTGCCACAAGACTCGATAGTGGGTCGTTTCCTCTTTTTAGTATACATATTAATGATCTAAGTAGGTACTCCATTTATAAAAAAATCAACCACAAATGGTACCTATTATTTGCTGATGACACTTCCTTAATTTTTAAGGTAAATAGACGTGCTACAAATTTTGACGACGTAAATAATGCCCTACTGCTGGTCCACAATTGGTTCACTGCTAATAATTTTGTATTAGGTAAATGGAAAAAAAACGGCATAAGATTTTCATTACCAAATGTCAAGGGTAGGTAGTGATTGTGAGACATTATTGAATCAAGACAAACTAGAATTCGTCGATAAAACTGTTTTCCTTGGGATCACGCTCGACTCAAGGCTACAATGGGGTCCTCATGTACCATCTCTTGCAGGACGGCTAAGTTCAGCAGCTTATGCGAATCGGTGCGGTGCGGTCAGAAAAATCCGTCAATTTACGGATGTACCTAGATACCGCGAGACGAGTCTATATTAGTCAGTACCTCTACCTACTTTCATAGTAGGTATCATGTCTTACGGTATTTTACTTTGGGGACGGGGTCCAGTCATCGATTCTATTTTTATTCTGCAGAAAAGTGCCATTAGAGCTTTATATACCTACCTTATCTCCGCAGGCGCGATTCTCTAAGGGAACTGTATAACGGTTAAGTAGACCCATCTTTTATAGGGTAGGTACCCACTGTTTAAATAGTTCTAATAAAATACCTCCCCACATTCTTCAAATGAATGAAACAAAATTCAAGTCTTTCATAAAACGCACACTATGCAGGCAGGCATATTATAAGTTAGGCGATTACATCGCTGGTAAAGATGCCTGGCTCAATGCTAGTCCTGCTCCACAACCAAAATAATTGATTAACATTTGAAAATACTGTTGGAGCTGCTGAAGATTATAAGACTACCTATTGCAGTATTAACAAATCCTGCATATTTTTTTTTTTACTTTAATCCTCCTTACAAATTCATATTCAACCTTATTTTTTATTATGGTCTATCCAGAAATTTCCATCTGATATTTTTTCAAATTACGAATTGTATTTATGTCAGATGGAAATTTCATGTCTTACGGTATTTTACTTTGGGGACGGGGTCCAGTCATCGATTCTATTTTTATTCTGCAGAAAAGTGCCATTAGAGCTTTATATACCTACCTTATCTCCGCAGGCGCGATTCTCTAAGGGAACTGTATAACGGTTAAGTAGACCCATCTTTTATAGGGTAGGTACCCACTGCTTAAAATGTTCTAATAAAATACCTCCCCACATTCTTCAAATGAATGAAACAAAATTCAAGTCTTTCATAAAACGCACACTATGCAGGCAGGCATATTATAAGTTAGGCGATTACATCGCTGGTAAAGATGCCTGGCTCAATGCTAGTCCTGCTCCACAACCAAAATAATTGATTAACATTTGAAAATACTGTTGGAGCTGCTGAAGATTATAAGACTACCTATTGCAGTATTAACAAATCCTGCATATTTTTTTTTTTTTACTTTAATCCTCCTTACAAATTCATATTCAACCTTATTTTTTATTATGGTCTATCCAGAAATTTCCATCTGATATTTTTTCAAATTACGAATTGTATTTATGTCAGATGGAAATTTCTGGATAGACCATAATAAAAAATAAGGTTGAATATGAATTTGTAAGGAGGATTAAAGTAAAAAAAAAAATATGCAGGATTTGTTAATACTGCAATAGGTAGTCTTATAATCTTCAGCAGCTCCAACAGTATTTTCAAATGTTAATCAATTATTTTGGTTGTGGAGCAGGATTACCTAGCATTGAGCCGGGCATCTTTACCAGCGATGTAATCGCCTAACTTATAATATGCCTGCCTGCATAGTGTGCGTTTTATGAAAGACTTGAATTTTGTTTCATTCATTTGAAGAATGTGGGGAGGTATTTTATTAGAACATTTTAAACAGTGGGTACCTACCCTATAAAAGATGGGTCTACTTAACCGTTATACAGTTCCCTTAGAGAATCGCGCCTGCAGAGATAAGGTAGGTATATAAAGCTCTAATGGCACTTTTCTGCAGAATAAAAATAGAATCGATGACTGGACCCCGTCCCCAAAGTAAAATACCGTAAGACATGATACCTACTATGAAAGTAGGTAGAGGTACTGACTAATATAGACTAGTCTCGCGGTATCTAGGTACATCCGTAAATTGACGGATTTTTCTGACCGCACCGCACCGATTCGCATAAGCTGCTGAACTTAGCCGTCCTGCAAGAGATGGTACATGAGGACCCCATTGTAGCCTTGAGTCGAGCGTGATCCCAAGGAAAACAGTTTTATCGACGAATTCTAGTTTGTCTTGATTCAATATTGTCTCACAATCACTACCTACCCTTGACATTTGGTAATGAAAATCTTATGCCGTTTTTTTTCCATTTACCTAATACAAAATTATTAGCAGTGAACCAATTGTGGACCAGCAGTAGGGCATTATTTACGTCGTCAAAATTTGTAGCACGTCTATTTACCTTAAAAATTAAGGAAGTGTCATCAGCAAATAATAGGTACCATTTGTGGTTGATTTTTTTATAAATGGAGTACCTACTTAGATCATTAATATGTATACTAAAAAGAGGAAACGACCCACTATCGAGTCTTGTGGCAGTTGTGGCACACCCTTTTTTACTGTTAAACCAAGTGAATTGACACCATTTATTTGAACTTGCTGTTGTCTACTATTAGTTATTCTGTAACCAAGGTACCGATTTATTTTCGTTGGATCCCACTTTTGAATCCCAGTTTAATATTTTTGGCGTTGGATCCTACAAAACCTACCTATACCTATAGTACATTACTGCAGCGGCCAGCAAAAGAGGCATTGATGGAAGAACGTATAAATGTGGGCCGAGGCGAAGCCCGCGAGGCACACATACCTACGTACCTAAGTCCATCAATGTCTAGTTGTGGCCAAGTCTTGCTGTATAGTACTTTTCTCAAATAATGCGCGGAAATTAAAATACCTACAATTATTTTCTAAATCAATGACGAACAACGAACAACAATAATTTTTCCCACGTTAAAGTGTTCATTTGTTTTTTTTTTTAATAAACAGCTTTCTATTTGCAATCCAGTTCGTAGGTAATTGAAATAAACCTTTGATAAGTTACCTCCTTGGTTGCCATGTTTCGGAGTAAAAGATCTTTCCATTTTTAAATTACACGACAGATCATATGAGTTCATTATGTAATTTATTTGGCTGCTAAAACACGACAGATATGGATTTTCATACAACTTTTGCCGGCCGCTGCTCGCATGTATTAGGTCCTTACATATGAAATTAGCGTTTTGTCGTACTGACCACTTTGATCTGAAATATCTCCTCTTTGGTTTAGAATTCCAAATAAATTCATTTAGCTGGTACATTTGAGTTTCGAAAACAGTCATTCATTTGTTTTTTCCTCATTATTTTTTTCTTTGGCGTCGCTTATTACTTACCGCTAATGGAAAACATGAAATACCGTGAAGTACCGTGGCACCAGTGCTGCAGAAACAGCTCGAAGGATTAATGATGTGTACGGCGCTGGTGTCGCAAAAGAAAGCACGGTATATTTTTGGTTTCAACGTTTTCGTTCTGGAAATTTCGACCTTCAGAACCAACACCGTGGACGGCCGGAGACCAAAGTGGAAAATGAAGAATTAAAGGCTATTGTGGAAGCGGATCCATCACAAAGCACTTCAGAGATAGCTGCAGTCTTCGGGGTAACTGATAAAACTGTATTAATCCACTTGAAGCAAATCGGGAAAGTAAAAAAACTTGAACGATGGGTACCTCATGAATTGAGTGAATCGAACTTGCAAATACGCGTCGACTGCTGTGTTACTTTGCTCAACCGACACAATAATGAAGGGATTTTAAATCGAATCATTACTTGTGATGAAAAGTGGATACTGTACGATAATCGGAAGCGCTCGTCGCAATAGCTGAACCCTGGAGAACCAGCCAAATCCTGCCCTAAACGAAAATTTACTCAGAAAAAGTTACTTGTGAGTGTTTGGTGGACTAGCGCCGGTGTCGTTCACTACAGCTTTCTAAAATTTGGCCAAACGATTACGGCAGATATCTATTGTCAGCAACTGCAAACCATGAAGGAAGAACTAGCTGCTAAATAACCGAGATTGGTCAATCGCTCTAGGCCACTGCTGCTTCACGACAACGCAAGACACACTGCACAACAAACAACCACTAAGTTAGATGAGCTACAATTGGAATGTCTGCGACATCCACCGTACTCCCCGGACCTTGCTCCAACAGATTACCATTTTTTCCGGAATTTAGACAACTTCTTACAAGGAAAAACTCCGATGCGGCAGTCCAAACCGCCTTCAGAGACTTCATTGATCCTCGCCCCCATGGTTTTTTTAGTAAAGGGATCAATGAACTACCTATGAGATGGCAAAATTGCATAGATAACAACGGTGCATACTTTGATTAATTAAATATATTTTACAAAAAAAATATTGATTTTATATTCCTCCCGTACAAAACGCTAATTTCTTATGTAAGGACCTAATATTTGACCAGTACAGCAATTTCGATTTATCTCGAAGAAGGTTGTCAAAATAATGCTCAAATTTCCAAGCATGTTTGAGAAAAAACATATATTGTACCTACATGTTGTGGCTATTGTCTCCGTACATCGTTCACATCTAAAATCAGTTCTAAAGAGTAGAGGGAAGTCGGATACAAAACTTGTACAAATATAGTATTTTTTTTTAAAGTAGGATGCCTGTTAGTTACTTACTTACACCCGAAAAATGTCAATACCTACCTACTAGAAGTCTTTTACAAGACTTGTTGAACACAATTACTTAGGTATTACAACTTGGATAGGGACACATACCTACCTACCTATTAGATACGTGTATAAATGCGCGGCGGCGCGGTTACAATATTCAATACTACTACCACAGTATTACAATATTGTAATACTGTGCTAATACTATATATATATGTATAGGACTCTGTCCTTAAGTGTATTAAATTAGGTATAGGTACCTACCTTTGAACGGATATCGATGAAAAGCACGCATGTCTTGGATCCGCCTTAGTAGAGTGATTGGTGAGAGAGAGCCTGGAGGCAGCATGCATGCAAGCAAACTATGCTAGCAAGCATGCAGGCAAGCGTGCAAATGGTTTATGGCAACAGACACCGACCTACCCATTCTAGTTGGAGATTATGTAGAAATGAAATCAATCATTGCATCAAATAGGTTTTGGTAAATTGTTAGTAATTAAGTAAGTACCTAAGTAGGTACTTATACAAAATTATCCGGTATCTATCCCTATGTCATTCAGAAAGCGCAATACAAAATGACAATAGGTACAGACGCCAGCACATCAACCTACTACAATCTGTCAAATTTTCCCAATCAACTTTGAACCTTATGCTTTAGCGATAAAGTTGAAAATCTATTAAAGAAATTTGACAGATTGTAGTAGGTTGATGTGCTGGCGTCTGTACATAGAACTAACATGGAACAAAATTGTTGTTATGCTTAGTAAAACTGAACTGTACTAACTTTTAATAAAATTCTACAAAAAAAAAAACGCTTTCCAAAAAATCCACTACAAAGTGAAAAGACGACCCACTAACCTTAATTTCGGCAAAAAAGTGTTTATGTTGCTTAAAAAAAGAAAATACAAAGCCAAAAATTTGGATGTCAGTTGTTTTTTTTTTTGTAGAATGTCAAAGACATTTTGTACAGTGGTAGATATAAGTATCTACCATTGAGTTGATGCATGTGTGTTCGTAAACAACAGTGACAGGAATTTTTATAATAAGTATCATCAACATACACCAAGTGGATTAAATTCGTTTCAATCGACAGATAATTTTTGTTCGTAGAATAAAATTTACGTCTCGTCTGACAGATTTTGTGTGGAAGGACCACAAAAATTCAAGAACTTTCTGTCAAAAAACGAAAATGCAGAACCAACGACACCGACTTCTGAAATTAAAGTTATTTTTCACTTTGTAGTGTTTTTGTTGGAAGTCGGTTGTTTTTTTTTTGTAAAAACGTTTTTTATTTTTCACTTTTTAGGGTTCCGCCGCGTACCCTAAAACGGGGCTACTTTGCACATATTTCGATAGTTTTTTGGGAATTACTTTTTTTTAACAACCAAAATTAATGATGTTTTTGTTCCAACAGAACAATGTGTCCATTAACACGTTGACTGCCAGGCAACAGACACAATAGAGAATATATTGTTCGCGGTCACCGGTGACCGCGTTGGCAGTCAATGCCTTAACTATCAATCCCATACCAATATCAAGCCCTACAGGCCCCCCACAATTATATATATTTTTATTTTTCATGAGTCAAAGTAACCCCGAAGGGGGGTTTCTTTGACAAGGCATTAAAATGCAATCAACGGCAAAGATCTAAAGTGAGGATTACTTTGACATCATTTTGATATTTTTTTTTAAATAATTTATACATTTTAGGGGAAATAGAAATAAAAGCAAAGAAGAAGTTGAAGGCATAGGTTCGAAGATCGGGACTAGCTACTAGCCACCAATTAAGGTCACTAGCGTTCGTTTCGCACACGTTTAAATCATTATTTGGCGCGCTGTTAAAGTTACCCTTACTGTTAAAGTAACCCCGTTTTACCGGTACCTCAAAAGGAATAAAACAGAACTCTTATAGGATCACTCGTGTGTCTGTCTGCCTGTCGCGTCTGTTTAATCTAATGGACCGATAGATGTTCTCTGAGAGTCATAATTTCATGTTGCATAAGTCAAAGTCAAATACTTTTATTCAATTATGCCTATTACAAGCTCTTTCGGTCCCGCGCCCAGCACCGGCCGGGGCGTTTCGTATCCAGTGGGTGGCGGATGGTATCTAATAGATGATGATGACGAGTTGGATGTGTCACCTCTCAAAATATCCACCACTGGGGCACTGCTACTGCTGCACGTGATCACAAGACTCTCCAACACTTCAGTGCACCGCCGCGCCGCACGGTTGCTGCGAGCAACCCCACCTAGTGCTGCGTGCAGAGGCCCCGCAGCCTCATAAAGGTGCGACAAAAATGTCAAACTCCGGATTTAACAAAACTTTAAAAATCTACTAATATATAGGCTCAGGTTTAAGATATCTGGAATCGGCGAAGACCGGCCGAGGTATGCCGATCTGATCGAAAAGTTATTTTTCACTTTTTTTTGGAAGTCTGGTTTTTTGTTATAGTTTTATTTGGTTGTCTTTAAAAGATCGCTCTTAGCGATAAGACCGCCCCATTGTGTCACCCTTTGTAAAATTTCTATATTTGTCTGTAATTTATTGGTGTGTCTGTCGCAGCCAACTGGTTAAATTAGCCGTTCAGTTAACTACACAAGATCAAACTGGTTGCTTATTTAATTGTAAATTTATTCTAATTTTTTGGATATTGTTTTACATTCTGTAGTTGCTCTGACTCACACCCTGACTTATTACTTGTATTTTTATTTTTTGCATGAAAATCGTTTAATTTTACCATATTTGTAAATATGTGAGCACCATGTATCTATCAGATAATTAATTTATATGTCATGGTTTCATTTTTAATTCTTTTACCTATCGTGGTATAGTAATTTTATTTTAGGTGCATCGTCTTCACATATTATTTGTTATATAATTGATGTACTTATGCAAAATATTGTAAAACATTTTAAAAGAGTAACGGTGGAGTTTCTTGCCCATTCTTCTCCATACGAAAACTACCTTTTGGAATGGGCGACTAGAATCAAATCTATTTCATAATAATTTTTGACGTTCAAAAGTGCCTTTTCTGTGCCTATTTGAAATAAATGCTTTGACTTTGACTTTGACTTTGCCTAGCCTTTCAACTAAACGGCGGCCGTTCAACTAACGGCCTGAATGATATTCAATTACAGTTTAGGTTGGAAGTCTGTAACCAATCACGCGCGAGCCGAATTGGTTGCAGTAATTAAGGCATTGCACCCCGACCAAGTGGGTTAGGTTAGGTTAGAACTGTGATCAACCGCGCTCGAGCCGAGGGAGGAAGCGAGGCGAACACTACTTCTAAAGGCGTTCAGTTAACTGAACGGCTAATTTAACCAGTTGGCTGCGACATGTCTATTCAATACGACAATTAGAAGTAGTACCTAGTTTAAAATTGACTTCTAAGATTTTATTACCTACCTTGTTTGTTAGTTAGTTGCAAGTGAAGCTAATATGTATATAGGTAAAAGCGTGTTAACGAAAATAGATCGCCCTTTATTTATACAGGGTGTCCAGTGATAGAATACAAAGTTTGAAAAATTTACAAAAATACTACACCTCTAATACACACATCAAAAGTGTCTAGGGATCAAGCATTTTTATGCGGATTTCTTGAGATTGAGATGTGGCTTTGTAATAAATTTATGATTTTATAAATTTATATGGATCCTTTTTGGTGCATTTCATAATTTGAATCAGGAACTGTGAATCAAATTCGAGTAAAAGATGAAAATCAGCTGTCAATATTTTCCCTATAAAAACATACAACGCATTGAAGACATTATTAGTGCTACTGTTTCCCTACTACTGATTAAAACCAACGTTATTATGGAGCGGCGACGTCATTTAAGCAGGGAAGAAATGCTCAGAGCCGTGGGAATGATAGAAGCTGGTTCCCGGCAACGTACTGTGGCTTTAGCTCTGAATACAAGTCAGAGTGTTATCAGTCGACTTTGGACACGTTACCGAAGCACTGGTACCGTGGCTGAGCGCCATGGAGGACGGTATCGCTGCACCACACGGAGACAAGACCGATACATTCAAATCTTAACTCGAAGAGCTCCAACAATAACCGCCATGATGTTAGCCGTGAGGCTTCATCACTCTTCAGGGAACTTAATTAGCGACCAAACAGTCAGAAACCGCTTGCATGAAGTGAACCTTCATTCCCGAAGACCGCTACGGGTACCACCTATAGCAATGCACAATCGTAGGATTCGATATCAATGGGCTCTTGAACACAAAAATTGGGCAGAAGAACAATGGCGTTTCGTGTGCTTTTCTGATGAGTCTCGTTTTGGTATGAGACCGGATACAAGACGTATACGACACTGGAGAACCCCTGGACGCCAACAGCGATTAAAATCCTGCCAGGAAGTCCATCCTTATAGTGGTGGAACCATCATGGTATGGGCGGGTATTTGGATCGGCGGAAGAACTGAGTTGATTTGGATCAGAGGCAACCTCAACGCTCAAATTTATGCTGAGACGATTGTATCAGACGTCATCGTTCCTCTACAAGTGCAAATCGGTCCCTTATTTCAGTTAATGCATGATAATGCACGACCGCACACCGCAAGAGTTGTAAGACAGACTCTCGCCGCAGCTAACATCAATGTCCTGCCCTGGCCTGCTCAGTCGCCAGACTTGAACCCGATTGAGCATGCATGGGATATGCTACAGAGAAGAGCTCTGCCGAATATGGAGGGTATCCAGTCGCAAGAAGACCTTTTTTTGTTGTTGCAACGAACATGGGCGGCCATTCCACAGCGTGATTTGGATGAACTCATTTTGAGTATGCCAAACCGATGTTCTTGTGTTGTTAGTGTTCGCGGTAGAAACACGGATTATTAATTGTTTAAGTTACCCAATAAAATTTTAAAGAAAACTGTTATTTCAGTCTTTTTTTCGAACTTTTGTGTTAGTGGTTCAAATGTCAAAAATCCCTTTATTAGGAAAATGGCAAATTTCTTTATTAATGCAAAGGTGACTTGGTTTATCGTTACTGTGACAAACGAAAACACTTTATTTGATGAATCCTTAAAGAAAATTTTAATTAATATCAATCAGGAGAAAAGTTATTGCAAAAATATATGTTGATCCCTAGACACTTTTGATGTGTGTACAAAGAATGTTTATTGTTATTTAAAAACAATAAATGCGGATTTTATTTTTTGAAAACCACGTTCTCCAAATGTTGACCATCGAGCCTAACACACTCTTTAAGTCTAGTAGGAATGTTTTAAAAAACGCGTTTACAGAGCGACTGAATCGTGTAAATCTTGAACGATTTAAGTTTTATACGAATGGAACTTGAGTTTTTTTTTCGCATTATAACATGTAAGATTGATTTCGTAATTCCTAATATCGATGAACGTGCACGAAGAGATAAGCGGGAATTTTCAGTCACAGAAACCATAACACGTTCAACATTTTGAGCTGTTATTTAAATATTTGAGATGTTATTATGATCAGTTGGAAAACATAATTATTGAGCAGTTATTTAATTTAATGGTGGTTGATTAATAATTGCGACAGTAAAACATGGACAGTAATAAAAAATCAATTAGTCGGTTATTTTATCATACAATGTCAATTCAAAAAATAATTGAGCAGTCCAATAACTGAATGAGCGGTAAAAATGATGGAATGAGCGGTTAGATAAATAGTTCGGCAGATCATAGCGAGCGGTGACACCCGAACTCAAATTCATTGAATATTGTTTGTTCGGTGTATTTTTCCATGGTACTCGTATTTAAATGAACTATAAAAATAATGGTTTCACTTAATACTACTCAACCGATTTTGACGAAATTTTTACAACTTGAAGGCATAACATATTTATTTAAAATCTGGTACATTTTACAGACAATAATTTTATTTAGATGCTTACTAAAATATCAAATAACTAGCTTCCACCCGCGGCTTCGCCCGCGAGGTATGTCGATAAAAAATATCCTATGTGAAAAAAAAATCAGCTGTTCCCTACATTTTATGTTTGCATAACTCGTCAAAATGTAGGGAACAGCTGTTTTTTTTTCGCGATTTCAGGTTTGGTCCCATAGTAAAAGTTGTTCATAATGATGAGTACAATGACCCCTTTTAAGGATTAAAACGATCAAAATGTAACGGTGTATTAAAATAACGTGGCATTTTCGAAATTGTGCGGCTGGCTGACAGTCGCCACCTAACCAAAGAAGAAGAACTGAAGAACAAATGTGGTGTTTACACAAAGAAATACTCCTGTAATATCGTTTGACATTGAGTAAGCACTGTGCGTTCACGAGCGTTCCGAATTGTTGACAGTTCTCAGCTGTCATAATCGTTATATCTAATAAGGGCGCATGTGAGACGATTTGAGTGCTGTGAGCGATTATAGCCAATTCGGAATGCGGCGAGAGTAGAATAATTATTTATGTCAATAAAATAATAAATATTTCAATACAGTGTTGCCAATTTAGCGACTTTGTCGCCAGATTAAGCGACATTTTGACATGAAAAGCGACATTTTATTTCGATTTAGCGACTTTTCTAGCGACTTTTCTAATTTGGCTATAATTTATAAAGTATAATTTAATTTAATACGATTTTATTATAACTGACTTTGTAAGTGCGCTACTTAAGTGAAAACGCCGGGGTAGCCCGCGAAATTCATTTTTTTGTACGTTTTTTGCAATTTGCTGGCCAGTACTAAGTTTTAAGTTGAATAAAATATGATTCGCGGCCGTAAAAAATATGTATTTACAGAATTATAATCATTAAAGTCATCAACACAACTCTCTAAGACCAAGTAATCCTACCGAATGACTATTTCATGAAATCTTGACATTTTAGGATTAAGCTAACATATCAAGTTGTATTACTAATTGTAATTTACAAAATTGCACAAAACGTAAGAAAATTTGAATTTCGCTGGCTACCTTAGCGCTTCCCCCGGTGAGTGTCAGGTTGCATCTTGATCAAAACTATAGAGAGCCGGCCGCGCTGGCGCGGGCGCCTCCACTTCGCACCGTCCCGCGTCCGCGCCAGGGCGCCAGTCGTCGTCCCAAACGTAATTCCAATTTTTTGTTTGTTGATAACAGTAACTCGTCATAAAAACTACTTATATACGTAAAAAAAAAACTAAATAAAGGAGCAATTATTTTATATTTAAGTATCTAGCGGCATCTGGCGACTTTTGACTCTCCGTCTGGTGACATTTGCTTTAGTTGAGTTGGCAACACTGTTTCAATACCTATAGGGTCTCGGGGTCTAGAAATCTAATGGATGATTTAAAAATTGCAGGATCCATTTTAAACCATTTCCATCCCGCTGATTCCCAAACTATACCTACTGGAAAGAGCTAATCAGAAAATGAACATTATTTAGTTAGATGACCATGTGATTTTGGGCATCAGCTTAAGACGCCGAGCCAGTTTCGTCCAGATAAATGCTCAAATGCCATAGTTCAGTTTCCCACCAAGGAATGCCAGATTCAGTTTTATTTGGATTAGGAAAGGCTCGCTTTTATTAAATATGGGGAACATATTATTTGGCCGAACGGTACCTACTTTTACTGACAGTAAGTCAAGATTTACAACTAAATATTCCAGGCATTACGTCATCACATGAAGCAGCTTTGATCAGAGGATGAATAAAATCACGCCATTACAGTAATAGTGTATTACACACATATATTTTTGCAAAATTGGGAAAAGGACTGTAGGAAGCTGTGCTCATGTGATGACAATAATTGTCTGGTATCTTGGATGGGCTCGGCATCAAAATGATGTAACTCCACCTGCTCAGTTTCTAGACAATGTTTTAATAAGAAAAGACCATTGAAAATGAAGAAAATCAATAAAACAAATACCTACCAACATTTATAACCAAAACCAATGATTTCAAAACTATGTCAATGACCAAAACCAAAAAAAATGTTTATTTTATTTACAAAACTGTAACATTTGCGTCGAATTAGTTATAGCCATTTATGTACAAAAATCAATGCTTATAGCATATTAATTCAGTTTTTAAATAGCGTATTATTATTGTCGAAAGGTTTTTGATCAACTTCCGATCACAATATTCCAAGGTCGCAACGATGGCCAATCGTTATTTCTTGTGTTTTTGTTTAGTGTCTGTACCTACTAACATAGTCGTAAGTTTTACTAACAATCTTGTTTGAGACTTGGTTACTCCATTAAATGAAAAATTCTATTCTATTCTTTATGTAAATAAATAATCTGATTAAATTAAAGTACATTCATTTCGTTCACATTGAGATTGAGATACTATTAAATCAAATATTGATTGACAGTAATGACACTAATGACACTGTCACTAATAACAGTAATCGCAGTACATTGTGTCAATTTTGACAAGTTTCTTATTTTTTCGGGTGCATTCACTATATTATCTCAGATATTTAATAAGGTTCGTTCATTTTAGAAGTAAATTCACACTAAAATAAAACGATTTTTCTCAAAATTGGAGATGTTTAAAAATGTATGATATAGTTAGAACAACTAGTTTTTGGGATGTCTATCCAAATATATTTAACTTATCCTGGTTAGAATTATTGAATAATAAAAAACCATTTTCGGACATGTCCTTTTATCGAAATCCATTCAGTGGTTTAGGCGTGAAAAGGTAACATACAGACAGACAGACAGAGTTACTTTCGAATTTATAATATTAGTAGTATAGTACTATTAGTAGTATTAGTACTATCAAATAATTATTCCCTTGAAACAACATCTTTACCCGCCGTGCGATACGGCATCACTCATCGAGATAATTCCGATTTTTGTAGGATCTAAAGCCTCCTGCAAAGGGGCATCACCGTATCAAAATCTGACCCAGCTATTTTCAGAAAACACACTTTATACAAATTTTAATATCAAAACCATAATACTGTAACTGTAAGTCCATAGACCACTTTGGCCCGGTCTCCTTTAGTAGGTTTATATCACGGAATTTACTCCGTGGTTTATATGCTCGCTCACAATGTGTGCGTGTATTCTGTGTACCTACATCAGCCTACCGACCTCAGTTGGGGTTGTGAGCATGCCCACCGTGCCACTACGGTGGATCCGCGCTTCAAATTGATTTGATCTAAGTCGTGAGTGAACCTATTATTGATCAAGGGAAACATTACCCTGCTTCCGATGACCATCAACCTGCCTGCCAAGCGGATTCCTTCCCTCTTCATTTATGTCTACCATCTCGAAGGCCATGTGCGATAGGGATCAGGCGGCAACAGACAGACACTTTAGTTCAGATGTTCGTGTGTTGTGCAGGAGCAGTGAGCGGCGCGCGGCGGGCGGCGGGCGGCGCGGCGGCATGGCGCGCGCACGCGGCCGGCCGGCGGCATGGCGGTGAGCTGTCCTGAGGTGATGTACGGCGCCTACTACCCCTACCTGTACGGGCGCGGGGCGGCGCGCTCCTTCCACCACGCGCCGCACTTCCAGTACGATCGGGTCAGTACCACCTCAACTGCAGCTCCTTCAGCTCCGCACGCAGAGCTACAGCTACACGTAGTTTTCCCCAATATGTACCTAATGCTCCTAGTCAGTAAGCGGGCCTACTGACTATTTGCTGAATTTGCATCCAGGGTTGCCAACCCTACTATTTTAACAGCAGATTTCGATCTGGCTGTTAAAACAGTTAAAAGCAAAAAACCAAGTAAAAACAGAAAAAAAACCAGTACCCCTCTTTTTTCTGTTTTACTCCATATTTATACTGTTTTTAGGGTTCCGTACTGTTTTAGGATTCCGTACCGTACCTCAAAAGGAAAAAAACTGAACCCTTATAGGATCACTTCGTCGTTCGCCATCCGTCCGTCAGTCGGCCTAAACCCTTTTTCTCAGGAACGCGAGGAGGTATCATGTTGAATAGTAAGGTCTGTGGTCCCTTGGAGGTCTAAAAAATGATTTTTTTCTTAGCTTCTAATAACGCAATAAAAAAATACGCTCATTTATGCGAAATGTATTGATACTCGCAAATAAATCAAAACCTACAGGGTACTTCCCGTTAACCTACCTAGAATCATAAAATTTGGTAATAAGCAAGGTGTCATAGCACAAGTTAAGAAAAAGTCCATTATGTGGTTTTATCCGTTTTTTTTGCGATTTCAATTTTAAATTCAAAATTGCAAGCAGTTGGAGAATTGACTGTGACGTAGGTATAGACGCCAGCACATCAACCTACCCGAAATTGTCAAATTTTCCCAATCAACTTTGAACCTTATACTTTAGCGATAAAGTTGACAATCTATCAAAGAAATTTGACAGATTGTAGTAGGTTGATTTGCTGGCGTCTGTACATCGATGTAATATGGAGAAACATGTTTTCGAATGGACGAAGATTTTGTCGGTATGTCAGAAGTATTTAGGTACTGTGAGAGGGATGTAGGAGTGTTGTTAACTTTTAACTTGATTTTATATTTAATCCTTTAAGTACTTGTGTTTATACAAACTGTCTTTAATTTTTTTTTTGCTGCAATGCCTCGGCTTATTTTTTTAATTTTATTTTTGGATTGTTGTTTTGTTAAGTTGGTACTGTTGCGCGCCACATTTGAAACTTGTTACCACTAGCGCATCGAGTAGAAGAGCTAGTGTCAAGAACCTTCTAGAAGTTTCGATGCTAGAACTTTCTGGAACTATCGACATCTGGTCAGTCGGGGCCGGAATGTACTCGAACATTCTAGAAGTTTCTACAGCAGAAGGTTCTAGAACTATCTGAGACCTATATAAGGCGGGTTTGGGCCGCGAGCCGAGACATAGTCCGGTTAAGCAGTAAGGCAACCTTAGCGAGTTGCAACTGCGAGTGGTCATATCAAAAAAAAAAAAAAGTGAGCCGAGACAGTCTTGGATAAGCGATACAAGCGAATCGAAAGCGATCTTCAAGTGCGACTCGAAAGTGATCAGTAGTGCAATTGTGTTTCATAATTAGTGTGAAGTTGTTATTGGTGTTTATAATTAAAGTGTCTATTTTTTTGGTTATTAAACCGGCGTTTTTATTGTCACGAACCCTAAGCTCGTAACAGTAGGTACTATTTATTTGCTGTAGTACTCTGGACGCTTTTAACACGTACGTCTTTTTGTGGTGTTTGACATCAGCTTGGTCTTCGACATGTTCATCGCCAGTCCAACCTCAAGGCTCGCGTCACTGAGTTGGTTTAACATAAGCTCCAGTTCTGCCGCCGCGCGCCGTGGAGGAAAATACGAAAATGTCGTTAGCAAAGTGGAGGTTTGTTAACCGCACCCTGCCGACTTCAAAGCCGCATCTCTCCCAATTTGCCGATAACTTTTTAAACACTTCTTCAAGAGCGTTGTTAAAAAGTTTGGGTGAAAGCGGGTCTCCTTGTTTTACGCCTTTTTCGATACAGAATGATGGTCCGGCTGTTTGTAAACCAATTGAAGCAGTGCTGTGTAAATATACGTTACGAAATAGGTTGATAACTTTATATAGGTGGGATCAATTTCTTGGTTGTTCAGAGCGTCGAATATAGCATCGTGTGTCAGACTATCGAAAGCTTTCGAGTAGTCGATGAAGGCAAGATAAATTGGTATATTGAACTCTTGATATTTTTCGATTAAGTATATGGTTTATTGCATGTAGACGGTCAGTAGTGAAGAGGCCTGGTCGAAATCCAGCTTGTTGTGGAGGTTGGTGTTTGTCCAATTCGGGCGAGATACGATTATCTATGACTTTAATGAAGGCCTTATAGAGATGTGATACAAGGCAATCGGTCGATAGTTGTTAAGGTCTGATTTATCCCCCTTTTTATGTAAAAGTATTATATTTGAGTGGCAAAAGCTATCAGGGAATATACCTGTTTGTAAAATGGAATTAAATAGATTTGTAATTATAGGCAGAAGAGTAGGTTCGCCTGTTTTAAAAATTCGGTAGGTACTAATACCATCCTCACCTGGTACCCTGTTGTACAGAGGCCAGCACATCAACCTACCCCAATCTGTCAAATTTCTTTGATAGAATTTCAACTTTATCACAAAGAAATAAGGTTCATATTCAATTGGGAAAGTTTGACAGATTGGGGTAGGTTGATGTGCTGGCGTCTGTACTTCATTCTACTAAGTGCGGTGTGTAATTTAAAACCAGTGATGGGGGGGGTGGTATCTGGGCATAAATAGTATATTCTAGGTGCTGGGGACTGGCAGTTTGAGTACAGCAATTTGTAGTAATTTGTGCAGATTTGTAAAACTTTATCCCTATTGCGATGTTTTTGGTAGGGATGGGCCGAACATGGGTTTCACCGAATATGAACATTCGACCGAATGTTTGGTAAACCTTCTACCGAACCGAATATTCGGCATTTTTTATTGATAAATGATAAATGATTTTTATTTTGTAAGTAGGTTTGCACACTTTTACACGTCAATCATATTTTTTATAAAACTAGATGAGGTCGGTTTTTCCTATCTGACTACTCTGAGAAGAAAGGCCGAAACAAACTCAGAGGTCACAGTCTCTTTTAAAGTCCAGACATAATCTTGGTCAGGTAAGATTCCCTTACGTAAACAATACAGGGCTGAACTTTTTACGCAAAGCGCGTGGATTGGCACCGGCCCCCCCGCCCGCTACACCCGCTGTACCCGATGTTGTTATTGCATCATCTAGTAAGGAGTAAAACTCGCCAAAATTAATAAGTCAAACTCAAACTCAAAGCATTTATTTCAATTAAACCATTTACAGGCACTTTTGAACTGTCAGGAAGTCGGTCAGTCAGAAAATATGAAGCTAGTAGGTACCTAAGTACCTATAAAAATGTTTATTTTCAATAAATAATTTTCACTACACTAAGTAGAAAGAAACTAGAAATATGATTCATAATCTGCTGAGATGTTGTGAATCATGCAACTCTTTCTTACAATAAATATAGATAAAAACAAAAAACTTGCTTAATTTCTTACATTAAAGACCTGGTTTTAATATATTATTTTTAACCGACTTCAAAAAAAGGAGGAGGTTCTCAAATCGTCGAAATCTTTTTTTTTTTTTGTATGTTCCCTGATTTCTCGAAGTCACCGGGACCGAATTGGAAATTTTTTCTTTTGTTTGAAAGGGTATACTTCCCAAGTGGTCCCATGATCATCAGGTCAGGATCTGATGATAGGATCCCAGGGAAATCGAGGGAAACCCTCAAATTTTATTGGCAAACCTATAGCAATTTGGATATTTTTTTGAGTAACTTGAGCATTTGCTCTCGGAAATCATCATTTCTTAAAGTGGAGCTGATGATGAAGACCACAGACGGCCATCGGAACTACTCAATGATAAATATTTTACGGATTGCGATTCGATTACTTTAATACCTATGGTTGCTAAGCAATTTATGCTCGTCACAATGCTTATGGTGAATGGTTGTTGAGGAGTTCTCCTGGTTCTTACCAGGAGAACTCCTTAACAATTAACGTCCCAGCATTGGGAAAAGCAATATTTTGTAATAGGTGATGAGCAGTTGACGTTAGGCTATTGTAACTTAGATAAATCACAAACTCTCTCACTAAAAAGTGAAAAATAAAAACTTTTTTACAAAAAAAATCAACCGACTTCCAAAAAAAACTATTAAGTGATAAATAACTTTAATTTCGGAAGTCGGTGTCGTTGGTTCTGCATTTTCGTTTATTGCGTCGTAGTCATTTGGTGGTAATACGAATATTCGGTAAACCTGCCGAATATGCCGAATACCGAATATAAAACGAATATTCGGCCCATCCCTTGTTTTTGGTCATTGTTGTCTTTGAGACAGTTTATCCACTGTTTACCTTTTGTGCTTCGTTTAGTTTTTTTTAATAAACGATTATTTTCTAAAGCAATTTGGATTAGTTTGGTGTTAAAAGATCTTATATCTTTCCTAATGTTGCGTTTGACTTCTCTGTTTTTGTTTTTATAGATACTGGGGGCATGTCTTATCTGCACTTAGAGCATCTCTATAAAATGAAAAAAATAACATCAAATACCATACAAGAATGGTATTTGATGTTAATTTTTTTTTTATTGTTCGGTAATGTTTGATTTTTCTACTATAAACATTTAAACATTATATTTACACTATAAACTAATTAACGCACAGGAAGTGTCTGCGTCGTGTTTCGCTGACTGGTGACATGTAGCCGTCCACGAAACCGGCGGCGGTACACAACACCCTTCGGCTAGAAGCCAGAACTCTTCCTTGAGGAACTTCTCGAGATGATGTGTCGGAACACGCACCACGAACGACTTGAAGTTCGTGTTGTGACGCGACTCCCAACTTCTCGACCCTCAAAGTCCAGTTGGTTGTTGGGTTTCGACAGGCTCCGTTTATCCCCTTTTGGTTTTCGCTAGTTTTACCTTGAGTTTTTGTTTTTGTTAATCAACGATAGGAATGTGCGCAAACGGGGACTGGTTTTGAGAGATTCAAATATTATCTAGAATTTAGTGCCTGTAATAGAGCTCGATAAACATTATTTATAAAGGTATGAAGAACAGGGTGTAAAGTTCACTCATACGTAATAGAAAAAGGAGGATCCTCTGACCAGACGGGTGTCGTGTCTGTCGATTGATGTCGGGACGTTGTGTTGCTAGTTGCGCCGTAAACTCTGCTTGCGCGATGTAGGATTTTGCGTGACGTCAGTGTGATGTGCAGTTCGCATGTGGCGGCGTAGACGCCGCTACAACATAATTAGTTACATACAGGTCTAGAAGACAGACCAGTGAACCAGATCTGTAGACTGTAGCCCAGGTGTTATATCTACCAGTCCAATAAGATGAAGATTGACAGAATGACAGTGTTGAAACCACGCAAACACTACTTAATTTGAATGCGGTTGTGAGGTTTATTTGTATCTCATACTTGCCATCAGTCATCAATCAATCACACAAGTTATACATAAGTTACGTAACAACGCAAATCAATGAAGAGTTATAATGATTATACTAGCTGCGCCCCGCGGTTTCACCCGCATAAGTGTCGATCCCGTGGGAATATCAAGATCAAAAGCATCTTATGTGGTAATCTTAGAATAAACAAACTGTGTGCTAAATTTCATCCAAATCCGTTCAGCCGTTTGTGCGTGAAGAAGTAACAAACACACACAAACTTTCGTCTTTATAATACGAGGTATTATAAATTTAATTTTCTTTTATTTTTTTAATTTGAAATGGGTTTGTTCTTGACTCTAGTCTAGGTCAGAGGTGACAGAGACAGAGTCGAGCATTAGTGTGATAGTACGTACTTCAGTCTTATTGGATACTACATTGTTAAATTAGTGTTTCGACGAGAAGGTTCTGCTTCTGTCAGTGTATACCGTTGATTGATTCATTCCGCAGATATCGATCAACAAAGCCTTAAACGAATACAAAGGGGATTAATTATTACAAAAAATAAATAAATATAATAAACAGTTTCCTTTCATTTGGCGTCATTCCATTAAAAACAACTTTAAATTTTAGTTTGCATTCCTATTTGATTAGACGAATTTTGTTTAAAATATAGTGTGATGCATAGTCATATTTCGAGTTTGTTGACTTTTGAAGTTATACCTATGTCATAGTTAAGTAGTTAATGGTTTACAGGTATCGTCCACTCCACACATCACACTACTTATTGGTTTAAAGGTATCGTCCACCCCACACATCACACTACTTATTGGTTTACAGGTATCGTCCACCCCACACATCACACTACTTATTGGTTTACTGGTATCGTCCACCCCACACATCACACTACTTATTGGTTTAAATGTGTCGTCCACCCCACACATCACACTACTTATTGGTTTACAGGTATCGTCCACCCCACACATCACACTACTTATTGGTTTACAGGTATCGTCCACCCCACACATCACACTACTTATTGGTTTACAGGTATCGTCCACCCCACACATCACACTACTTATTGGTTTATAGGTATCGTCCACCCCACACATCACACTACTTCTTCTTCGTGGCGCTGCACGACTATGTTTTAAATCTTATTTTCCCAAAACTTTGCCACTTCCACGGCGTCGTCGGTGGCAGCGCAGAGGTCACTTTGACTGCATGTTTTGGGACACAGAGGGCAGGATAAGAGGTGGAGCATGGTTTGTGACATAGCTCCGCAATCACACCCTCCTGCCGTTCCGTCAAGGTAGCCCCACTTTACTAGGTTGGACTTACATCTTCCCACTTGTGTCCGGAGACGGTTCAGAGACTTCCAAGTGGGCCACGGGAGGTTACACCCTGCAGGGAGATGCTCCTTTGGTGGTAGGTAGTGAGTAGGAGGGGGAAGAGTATCCTGTCACAGTTTGCAACGGGCGTCAGCCGGGTTTCCTGACAGAGACGCTGTTGATCTCAAGAAGCTGTGTCTGCTTTTTAGCCGTTGCATTGGTAGCTGTGCGCCAGATAGCGGGTGTCTGGTATCAGATTCCTGTTTGAATTTCTCCACTGCGCATGCAACTTCTCTTCGGACTTGTGGTGGAGCTATGCCAGCTGTGGGATATAGGACGCTGAGCGGGGTCGATTGCAGGCAGCCTGTAATCGTGCAGCAGGTTTCATTTAAAGCAACATCTACTTCCTTGGCGTGGGCGGAACGGTGCCACACAGGGCACGCATGTTCGCCCGCAGAGAAGCAGAGTGCTAGGCCGGTAGTCCGGAGAACCTGAGGTGAAGCACCCCAGGTGGTTGAAGTTAGACGCCTGAGCAAGTTGTTACGGGAACCGACTTTTTTCTTAATTTTGAGACAGTGGTTCTTAAATGTCAGCGCTCTGTCAAGGGTGACTCCCAGGTAGGTAGGGTTACTGTAGTGTTCAATGGTGACATCCATCCAATTGATGTTCAGAGTGCGTCTTGCCGAATGGTTCCGGAGATGGAAAACACATTCCTGAGTTTTTGTGGGGTTCGGTCTGAGAGCGTTATCTACGTAATACTTTCCGAGAACTTCTAAACCTGCCTCTAGGATATTTTCGGCGTCCCCAAAAGTATTTGTTTTGGTAGCCAGGGCGAGGTCATCAGCGTATAGGAACCTCTCGCAGTGTTCAACAGTAGGTTGGTCATTGGTGTAGATGTTGAAGAGAATGGGCGCCAGAACACTTCCCTGAGGCAGACCATTATTCTGTGATCTCCATCCGCTCCTTTCTGAGTTTAGGAGGACTCGGTAACGTCGGTTAGCATCTCACCCAGTACCCGGATAAAACCCTGGTCATCGATCATGCCAGACAATTTTGCCAATAATCTCTTGACATTGACGGTATATGAATGCCGCTGACAAGTCTACAAGGACGACGCCAGTGATCTTTCGTGCCTCATAGCCATCCTCTATATATTGCGACAATCGGAGGATTTGCCCGGAGCATGACTTACCTGGTCTAAAGCCGGCCTGCTCGGGAATCAATTTAGGGTCGATTACGGTTTGAAGGCGATTGAGTAAAAGCCGATCAAATAATTTGAACGTATGGCACAGAAGAGATATAGGGCGATAGTTCTTCGGGTTGTCAGGCAGTTTTCCCGGCTTAAGCAGTGCTGTAGGGCTTTCCTCCAGATTTTGGGGATCATCGAGCTTTCAAGACAGGCATTAAATAGGGTAAGAAGCCATGACACGCCTACCGGACCCAGGTTCTTAAGTTGTTCCACGGTAATTTCGTCTAGTCCAGCCGCCTTACCATTTTTCAGCGCCTTGATAGCCGGGATTATATCCGACAATATGAAGGGCTTACTAATTTCCGTTAAGGATGTTAAGTTCTTGGTGGCTTTTGGTAATTTCGGCAATTTGTTTGGGGCCTTACCATTCAGTAAAAGTTGGTGAGCTACCTGATTAGCCGAAACTTTACCTGGGTTTGTTGGTTCAGGGGGATCACCAGTGAGTTTTCTTAATGTCGCCCATGCCTTCTTGCTGTTCTTCGTCATGTCGATATTTTCGACTGTTTTTAACCACTGTTGTTTGTGGTTTTCACTGACCTTTGTAAGTAACTCCTCGCCGGCTATGACGGTTTCCTCAGAGAAGGCGTCATTAGCGTATAAAGATTCGTAGGCCTCCAGCAACCTCGATGAGTCTGAATCCAATCCAGGAACGGCAGCCTCTTGGAATATGTCGGCGTGAAACTGACCAGACCGTTTTTACAAACTCGTCGTAGTTTTCTGGTAGCGGTTCAATCTCACGCAACTTATTGTCCAAGTCTTGGGAAAAGCTGCTCCAGTTGGCTTTGGAAAAATTAAACCGACGTCTGAAAGGGACTGCAGTTGGTTTTAGTGCACCATAGACTTGGCATGCTATTGGTCTGTGTTGTGTTCTTGGAATTGGCGGGCACATTGTTTTTTCGGAAAGACGGTTGATGTTATCACTGGTGAAGATGAGGTCAGGATTATATCCCCGCTTCCAACAACCGCTGTTAAATGATTTTGGGAGTTTGGCGTCGTGTAATAAGGTCAAATTTTCTACTTCTGCCCATTGTTCCACGGCAAAACCATTAGGATTTGTGTCCTGGTAGCCCCAAGCAATATTGTGGCTGTTGAAATCACCGATAACGATTTTTGAATCCCGGTCATAGAAGTTGTCAGTTGGGATCAGTTTGAAAGGTTGGTTCGGTGGTTTGTAGGCAGAAGTGATGGTACAATGTCCAGTATCGATAGTCACCACTTCTATTGAGTCAACGGAGGAAACGGAGGTACACAATATTGCAGTGCTGGGCTTGGCAAACACGGCGCTCCCATGTTTTGGGTGTGGTATTTCGGCTGCAAGTGTTAGCCCGGGAATTTCTGGTCTTGACTGGTCCTGACTGCGATGTGTCTCTTGTAAACAGATTATGTCACAGTTGGTAGTGCGACAGAGCTCTGAAAGAATTTGTGCCTTTTCTTTCGAAAATCCTTCGATGTTGATTGAAATAACGCAAAGGGCTGGAGTAGTTAAGTCTCGGGGATTGGCTCTTAAAAGAGCCGTTTGGGATGGGTCTTGAGAAAGACCGGTTCGTGCCATCGTGGTGAAAGGATTAGCCACCTAGACTCTGCGTTACCGAGTGCTAGGTGTCCAGGGTGCGCCGGACGTTGAGGGGATTGGGTACCGATTTCTAACGTCACTCGGGGAGGCTCCTTCTTGCACCCCACTACTTATTGGTTTACATGTATCATCTAAGGGTACATATTAGTCTAAAGAGACTCCCCCCCCCGTCCTAGGGGACCCCCCTGCTATAGGTGGTTAGTCTAACCACCTCTTTCTAACCTCTTTTAAACGAGAGTCTAACCAGGTTAGAATCTCGTTTAGTAGAGTCTTAGAAAGTATGGTCGGTTGGGGAGAAGGAATTCATCATAACCCCAGCTTAGGCCACATTATCGCGTCCTACATCGGCGCATACTGTAGGCGAGCTCCCTGCCAACCAGTGCCAGCTCGGTGGCAGTTGTATTCATATTCAGATATTCCCGTCGGCCGCCATCGTCGCGGTCGCGCGGCGGACTTGTCAGCTGGTTTGTCTGCTTCGCTTCTCATCGTTTTTATGTTGCGGTGTCATCGCATCCGAGTGCGATTATCTCGAAAGTAAAAATCGTCACACGCATGTGAAGCAGAAGCGGTTCATAGAGTTAAATTAGTTTTTATTATATGTGGCTACTGGCTAGGAGCGCGGCTGCGCGGCCGGTCCGACCGGCCCATATATCACGCGCGCAAAAACCGAGCAGCCGCGCACCGGGCGACCGCGCCGCGCCTCCACGCAACTCTCGCGCGAGTTGTCGTGCTCAGTGATTTCGTTGTCGTCGACTCATCGAATTCTATTCTTACTAAACACAACAATTATTTTCTTATTTAAATTACATTTCGTCTAAGATTTCTAACTGTTTCTAACTGAGTCAGCAGGATCAATGGCGGTATAGCGGGTCTATCAACAATTTATTATTACACTAATTGCGAGCGTAGGTATAGTGACAGTGACTCGTAAATGATCCCGTCCATAGCCACAGCGACACATCCGACCTAACTAATAAAAAATATATTTAAAAACTAAAACCCAACTACTGAAAAGGATGAAACAAGAAAGAGGTACCCTCCCGTGGTCGTATGCTACCATAGCTTATAATGGTTTACAGCGGCATGCGACCACGAAGGTAAGTAGGTACTTACCTACTATCTTGTTTCATCCTTTTCAGTAGTCGGGTTTTAGTTTTTAAACATATTTTTATTTCATTATTTTGGGGCTTACTTCAGTAATCTTCTAATATATAAAATTCTCGTGTCACAGTTTTCGTTGCCATACTCCTCCGAAACGGCTTGACCGATTTTGATGAAATTTTTTGTGTTTATCCGGTATCTATGAGAATCGGCCAACATCTATTTTTCATACCCCTAAATCGAAACTTACGCGGGTGAAACCGCGGGGCGCAGCTAGTAGGTATGTATATTTTACAAAAATGTGCTAATTAAGCCCTTTCATTTGATACCAACACGGCACGGCATGACTAAAACAAAATTTTTTTTAGGTCATGACTTTATGTGCGCTAGAGGAATGTTTAGTTTAATGTGACGTCACCTAGCCTATAACCAGCGGACGATCAGGATGCTTCCAACGATACCTCATTTGTCTAATTATGACAAGTAGTTTAGAAGTTATGAGGGAACAGATGAACATACCCGTGCCCTGGCGGCTGATACTATGTCATGCTCACTAAAATGTCTCGCTGACGGTGGCGTGTGTTGGATCATTTAGCTCCCTTCAAAATGGTTGAGCTGAATGGTGCTGATCTATGCGTCATGTTCGTGAACGGGCGCCGTCAGTTGGGGCTGGTCAACACTTGGCTGCCTCGGATTATTTTTAATTATTTTATTTTTGGATTGTTGTCTTGTTAAGTACTATTTGCTGTAGATACTCTGGACGTTTTTAACACGTACTTACGTTTTTTTTATTTTATTACATCGTTCTCACATAGGTATACCTAATTATAAATTCAACATTAATGATGTAGCTAATATTTTTGTAAAAATATAATTTATAAAAAACACTTTACAAAAAAAGCAACCGACTTACAACAAAACACTACAAAGTGAAAAAGTCGGTGTCGTTGGTTCTGCATTTTCGTTTTTTGACACCGACTTCTGAAATTAAAGTTATTTTTCACTTTGTAGTGTTTTGTTGGAAGTCGGTTGTTTTTTTTGTAAAAAATATTTTATTTTTCACTTTTTAGGGTTCCTTACCTGAAAAGGAAAAATCGGAACTGTTATAGGATCACTCGAGTGTCTGTCTGTCTGTCCGTCTGTCATATGCAATTTTCTCCGAATTTAATGGACCGATAGGTTTAGTCTGAGAGTCATCACTTCATGCTGCTGAGCTGATGATAAGTAAAAGTCAAATACTTTTATTCAATTAGGCCTCTTACAAGCTCTTTCGAAAATTACAAGCCCTTACCATCATCAGATGCGGGACCTGTTCGTCCCGTTACATCATTACGAGAAATGGAATGATGAAGACGATTGTTTTCAAGTCCACGTCTATCCAAGAACTGCTAAGTAGTTTCTGTCGACATATTGCCGTATCTCCTAACTCCTAACAGTCAAGGACTGCTGTGTCAACCATCGACCTGGATCATCGACCAGGATCCTCGGAAACCATGAAAAATAGCTCTCTCTCTCTGTGTGTGTGTGTCTCTATCTACCTATTACTTTGAAAAATGAGGCATAACGCTTTTTCGTTATTTGACGATTTCTCCCTTAGAACTCCTACCGCAAGCTCCATATAAGAACTTCGTTAAAAAACGCTCTGCGTTACTCAACTTTCTATATCGTCAGTTGTAATATCAATTAATGTAACCGCCAAATGGCGACTTTACAGGAGAGGCAAAAAACTAAATTCAATTCACAAAAAGAGTTGTAACTTTTTGTGTACTTATCCTATTGCAATGCTGTTTAGAGCATTTTTCTCAAAATGTTGACACCTGTTATCTGAAAGAAACCATATGAAGCCTACTATTATAGTTTCGAAGATGACATGGTGGTTACGTTAATTTTTTGAAAAAAATATCGTGTTACATTAACATTTTTTGAAAAAATTAATAACAGCTATAACGTAACTAACAGAATATACAATCTAGTTTTAAGTATATCACACAGTTTTCAACGCGTGGACATACGTTGTGATAAGTTGATTGTAGGAGTTACATACTTATTCACTTGTACTAAGGTCCAATTTAGAATAAACTACCGTTTTAATTAATTAATGGAAAAATTCTTCGTTATGAATAACACAAATTCTGATATAAATCACACTAATATTATAAAGGCGAAAGTTTGTGAGTGTGTTTGTTACTTCTTCACGCACAAACGGCTGAACGGATTTGGATGAAATTTGGCACACAGTTTCTATCTACACACATCAAAAGTGTCTAGGGATCAAGCATTTTTATGCGGATTTCTTGAGATTGAGATGTGGCTTTGTAATAAATTTATGATTTTATAAATTTATATGGATCCTTTTTGGTGCATTTCATAATTTGAATCAGGAACTGTGAATCAAATTCGAGTAAAAGATGAAAATCAGCTGTCAATATTTTCCCTATAAAAACATACAACGCATTGAAGACATTATTAGTGCTACTGTTTCCCTACTACTGATTAAAACCAACGTTATTATGGAGCGGCGACGTCATTTAAGCAGGGAAGAAATGCTCAGAGCCGTGGGAATGATAGAAGCTGGTTCCCGGCAACGTACTGTGGCTTTAGCTCTGAATACAAGTCAGAGTGTTATCAGTCGACTTTGGACACGTTACCGAAGCACTGGTACCGTGGCTGAGCGCCATGGAGGACGGTATCGCTGCACCACACGGAGACAAGACCGATACATTCAAATCTTAACTCGAAGAGCTCCAACAATAACCGCCATGATGTTAGCCGTGAGGCTTCATCACTCTTCAGGGAACTTAGTTAGCGACCAAACAGTCAGAAACCGCTTGCATGAAGTGAACCTTCATTCCCGAAGACCGCTACGGGTACCACCTATAGCAATGCACAATCGTAGGATTCGATATCAATGGGCTCTTGAACACAGAAATTGGGCAGAAGAACAATGGCGTTTCGTGTGCTTTTCTGATGAGTCTCGTTTTGGTATGAGACCGGATACAAGACGTATACGACACTGGAGAACCCCTGGACGCCAACAGCGATTAAAATCCTGCCAGGAAGTCCATCCTTATAGTGGTGGAACCATCATGGTATGGGCGGGTATTTGGATCGGCGGAAGAACTGAGTTGATTTGGATCAGAGGCAACCTCAACGCTCAAATTTATGCTGAGACGATTGTATCAGACGTCATCGTTCCTCTACAAGTGCAAATCGGTCCCTTATTTCAGTTTAATGCATGATAATGCACGACCGCACACCGCAAGAGTTGTAAGACAGACTCTCGCCGCAGCTAACATCAATGTCCTGCCCTGGCCTGCTCAGTCGCCAGACTTGAACCCGATTGAGCATGCATGGGATATGCTACAGAGAAGAGCTCTGCCGAATATGGAGGGTATCCAGTCGCAAGAAGACCTTTTTTTGTTGTTGCAACGAACATGGGCGGCCATTCCACAGCGTGATTTGGATGAACTCATTTTGAGTATGCCAAACCGATGTTCTTGTGTTGTTAGTGTTCGCGGTAGAAACACGGATTATTAATTGTTTAAGTTACCCAATAAAATTTTAAAGAAAACTGTTATTTCAGTCTTTTTTTCGAACTTTTGTGTTAGTGGTTCAAATGTCAAAAATCCCTTTATTAGGAAAATGGCAAATTTCTTTATTAATGCAAAGGTGACTTGGTTTATCGTTACTGTGACAAACGAAAACACTTTATTTGATGAATCCTTAAAGAAAATTTTAATTAATATCAATCAGGAGAAAAGTTATTGCAAAAATATATGTTGATCCCTAGACACTTTTGATGTGTGTATGTTCTATATTACGGGTTATTGGTTTTCGCACTTAGTCCATCAAGTGGACCATTGTGTTTGGGCCATGGCGGCCGTCGATGGTTATTCCAACCACCCACCTTCCTCCAGAAGCTGATTAAGTCTTCTGGTCTGTTGAGAATATCTGTGTAAGATCCGGGTGTCCCGAGGGTTTCTGACCTAATCTGGGTGACGCCTGTGCATTCAAAGAGCACATGCGCAACAGTTTCATCAGCCTCCATGCAAGCCCTGCACAGGACTGTCCGTTATGCCTATTATGTGGAAGTGTTTGCTCGCTAAACAGTGTCCCATGATGATCCCCATCACCAGGCGCAGGCTTTTCCTGTCCTTGGCATGGCTTCTTTAGACTGCCTACATCCCGGTGACGATGTCCACCAGCTCTCTGCTTGTGTGTGGGTATACTCCTGTTGCCACTTGCGTAGTTGGTTGAAGGGGATGGGCACGACAGGTTCCGGTCCACAGACTGACGTACTGGATGCCCTTCTGGCCAGCTCGTCAGCTGCGTCGTTTCCTAGCGATCCACCGTGTTCTTTTATCCATTGTATAGTGTCACTGTATTGCGGTTCGATACGGTTACCCGTTCAAGCGCATTGTGACATTCTAGTATTAGGTTCGATGCGTGATGCATTTTTTTCATGAGTATACGAATATGGGTGTCCGTAACTCTCCTGGCTGCTATGGCATAAGCCGCTTGTATCCACGCACATTCTGCTTGGTAGACCGTTTTGAGCATTCCCAGTCGTGTGAAAAAAATCCGGTCTCTTCGGGCTGTGCTCAGGTCTGTTCTGGGCCACCAGACTAGTGAGCCGTATGTAATTATTGGACGGATACTGTGGTGTATAGGCAGTGAGTGACCCTAGGGCTAATCCCCCCATTTTGCTTTCGCTTGCATTGCAACCAACCGCACTGGGCCCGCGTGGTGGATTACAGCCCACTCCCTCTCACCGAGAGGAGGCCTGTGTCCCAGCAGTGGGAACATTATAGGCTGATAATGGTATTCTCTTGCATTGCCGCAGATCCCTGTGGCAATGCAAGCAAATGCTGGCTTTTGTAGTGATAGTGATGTAGTTGGTGTGTTTTGCCTAATTCTGCTGTTTGTCTAAGAAGATGCCCAGGTATTTGGTTTCAATTGATAGGCTTAGGGTAGTACCAAAGAATCGTGGTAGTTGTAGTGTCGTCAGTTTCCTCTTTTTATGAAGAGAATCAATTCAGATTTTGTAAAACAGCCTTTAGCTTTCGTAAAAAAAAAATGTTTTCAGCATAACTTGAAAGTCATTACTTAGTAGAATATGTCTTGAAATAATATTAGCAAAATATTTTGCTAAACATTATTAATTTGAGAGTTTTTCTTTGTAAAATTGACAGATCAATACTAAATAAAGAAGTAAGAGGCATGACTGCTCATCATCATCATCTGCCTAGTCTTTTCCCAACTATGTTGGGGTCGGTTTCCAGTCTGACCGGATGCAGCTGAATACCAGTATTTTCCATGGAGCGACTGCCTATCGGACCTCCACAACCCACACACACACACACAGTCCAGTCCTGCGAGGTTGTTATTGTTTTAAAAATAACCCTGTATAAAGTACTAAAGCGTTACTGTAACCAACAAAATCTTATATTTTCAAGAATTAATTATAAAGCAGGTATTATTTTGTGAAATTTTAATCTAATTTTGTGATTCTTACTTCAATTTGAGACCTTATCTACTTTATTTTAAATGAAAATACAATAGAATTTCATGGAATATTTACAAGCGTAGACACAAAAACTAGTGTATGTCGCGTTTTTTATTTTTATTTGGTGATGAGGTTAACGTAACAGTCAGAAAGTTATAATCTAAAACAAAATAAGTAATGTAAGAGTAATTTTTAGAAAAATGACTCTTACATTAATGATTTTGTTTCACGTTGGGTCGATACATTAAAAAGTAATGCCAAGTCTGTCGTTACATTAACCCATACATTGCTCATTCTCATAAAATGTGGCATACATCACAAAAATGAGTGGAAATGAAAAAAAATTGGTCTGATTTTGTTAACGTAATCGCCTTTTTTTTCAAGATATCGAGATTTTAAAGACACCAATCGATAGAGCGGAAAATTTGCAGTCGAACTGTATATTTAACTCATTTTCGTCATTTTGGCGGTTACATTAATTGATATTACAACTGACGATATCAATAATTATCTAACTTTTCTATCGCTCAGAACACCACATTAATTATTATTATCATACATTATCCTCACTTTTTGTTTAAAATTATTTTAGCGCCACAGGCGCCACTAAATAAACCATCAATGGAAAGCGATTTTGTTTAATATTATAATCATTATCATTACTTTTTAAAATAACATAGACATAAGTAGGTATCTGTGTTATTTCGTCATTTAAGTAAGCATAAACTAATAGGACGTGATTATTCACATCACAACAACAATATGTTTTTGTTAGTAGGTACTATATCGCGCCAATAGATGTCGTTACGTGTTACTAAAAAACGTAAAAAGTTGTTCTAGAATACTTTAAATTGATTATATCTTTTGATAGAGTGAACCGATTGCGATGAAATAAAAACTAATCACTGCTCCGAGTTCTACACCATATTTCAGTATAAAAAGTAACCGTATTAGTTTGGTACTTTTTACGTTGACCCTGTTCAAATCAATAATCTGTCCATCCTTTGTATTGTATAATTTAAAAGAGTGTCAACTAGCTTCATATTTTCTGACTGACCGACTTCTTGACAATTCAAAAGTGCCTATAAATGGTTTAATTGAAATAAATGCTTTGAGTTTGAGTCTGTTTACCATTTTTTTAATATACCTACCTACATAAGTTTTGAATGTTAAATTTTTAGGTTCTATAGAACCGGCTTCATTCTTTATTCTAGGGGTAGAGGGCACGTGGTAAATGTCGTTCGAAATTAGCAAAACAGTTGTGTCCAGAACCATCTTGGTCTCATAGCGATGGCAGCGACACTAGTAACCATGCAGTGGTTTGCAGTTCAACGTGCAGGGTAATGCCGGCAGCGAGGCGTACAGCGGCGGCGGAGCGGCGGCGCTCAGCTCGGGCTCCGCGTCGTCAGGCGCGCAGTCGCCCGGCAGCCCGCCACACGCGCACCTCGCGCACCACGCCGCGCGCCTGCGCGCCAAGGAGGAGGATCTGTCCGCGCACGGCCGCGCCAGCGCTGACGGTACGCACATCACCACAGTTTACATAACTTCAACATTGCTTCTGCAGCTTTGCCGAAGAAGGCACCGTACACTCCCGTGTCACAACTTCAGAAGCCTGAAACAGCTGCGCTCGTTAGTAAGGCGAGCGTACTGCATGTATGTAGATATGCGTGCTGTCCCAGTCCATAGGCACGGTGCAGCGACAAGGAACTGGGGGACTAAAAAGGCCACTTTGGCAGAATCATAAAACAATTCATATCACGCAATTCATCTGTTTGACATTTTCATACCTAAATATCCCTGAAGGGTTAGGCATAGCATATAGCATTTTACGAATCTCCATACAAAACTGTCATACAGATGAAATTGCGTGATAGGAATTGTTTTATGATTCTGCCAAAGTGGCCTTTTTAGGCCCCCTGATTGTGTGTGTGCGTGTGTGCAGGCGGCGGGTCGTCGGAGTCGGAGGGCGAGTGCGGAGCCGCGGGCGCAGCGCGTGCGCGTGCGCAGTACGTCAGTGCCAACTGCGTCGTGTTCACGCACTACTCGGGTGACGTCGCCGCCGTCGTGGACGAGCACTTTGCCCGGGCACTCTCGCTCGACAAGCCCAAAGGTCAGCGCTTTACATAAATCCTCGCATCATCATTAATTTCTTCGCAGATTAACCACTGGTGCCGTCCGCTTCGAACAATTTATCCAGACTTGGTCAAAGCTTTCGTCAGTGTCAATAGATATAATAGGATAGGTACTCTTTAACTCTTCACTGACTAGACTGTCTATCTCGCAGACCGCAAACTATTAAACCAAGTCTCGCAACTCGGTTCTTCTAAGTACTGTAAAAAGTTATGTGAGATCCATGTAATACAAAGTAGTCGGGTTCGATTCCCGCACGGAACAAATATTTGTACGACCTACAAGTATTTGTTCCGGGTCTGGGTGTTTTATCTATAATATGTATGTATTTACAAAAAAATTAATGTACATAAGTAGTTTATCAGCCATCTCGTTACCATAACACAAGCATTTGGTTGCTTAGCTTGGGACTATATTATGGCGTTGTGTGAAATGTCCAAGGATATTATTATTATTAATTTATTCAGACCCTATTTAAGGGACCTTCTGTCTTAAATTATGTTATTACGTAATTAGCTAACTTAACTAACAAAATCTTATAGTGACCATGTCAATATAAAAAATCTTTTATGTTTTAAATAAATACTGAGCCACCCGCTTCGACAATGCGGGAACCCACGGGGGGGGGGGGGGGAATCTTTGGTCCTACCTCAAGGTTACTTTAAATCGACAACAAACAGAAACATCATGTGGTGTGCCGATGATAGGTACTGCTTTGATGTTTCGATGCTAACATACGGGAGGAAGTTTGTCATAATGCTCAAAGAAAAAAGCCTGGGCAATTAGAGTCAAGAAAGTTGACTCTAATTGAAAAGTACACATTGCACTGATCCATTCTATTGCGAATGGGTTTATAAGTAACCAAAAAAACATCAATTTCATATGTAATTTTATTTGTAAAATGCCTGAAACAATTGAAGGTACTTAACAAAAGTAAGCAATGTAAAGAAAGAAAGAAAGAAAGAAAATACGTTTATTTAGCACAGACTAAAAGACACACAATACACCAAATACATACATCAGATAAAAAATAAAATCAATAAAAGAAATTTGCAGGAGAGTGTGCCTCTCGGCTGCGCCAAATAGGCCCAGTTCAGCAAAAATGCCAGACAACTAGTGCCTGACGCTGGTTTTCAACTGGACCTGATGTGTGTGTGAGGTGACGAAAGTAAATCAGTTTTAGCTGCAACGCGTCGAGTGTATGCATACTTGAATAGAACAAATAATATGTCATAAAAAAAAAAAAAAAAACATAAATAGTGTGAATTGTAAAACATTCCAAGAATAACAAAAAATAAAACTAAAAATAAAATACTGATAAATTAATGAACAAATGAACAAATGAGACGGCCGCATGTAAGACCAAAACCTGTTTAGTCGATGCCAGACTTCCACGTTCCAACACATCGTCATAATTAATTTATCCGCGCATTTCATCGCACAATACGCTGCAAGCAGCCGAGCGCGGCGGTCTGTTTACGGACAGTTTGCAACTTGTGTATTTTAAACTTGTCTTAGCTATGGTTTGCAATGGGATTAACCCAATACGATGGATATATGAATAAGTCAGCTAAACATTATTCTCGGAAGTGGTAATGGAGTAAAAACATGCACAAATAAACGAAAAACATTTAAGGACGAAAAAGGTAAGCGCTGGTCGATTATAATATTATTTGCTGAAAAATTGGTAATGTGAAATGTGAAAGCAACTACCCACTTTTAATTTACCGCCTTCTTTCTACAGTCTTATGGATGTCAAATCAAAACATGGCCCAGAGGTTCGTCCACTGCCGTGGCTAGGTGAAGGATGGGTGAAAAGTGGTGTCATCCCGACATCATACGTCTCATTCGTGTGCAAGTAGGCCAGGCAACATCGGGTACGTTGAAAAAAGCAAACATGTTTCAGCGACGCATAAGTTGAAAGGTATTACGTTTTAATTTGTTTATTATGCATTTTACAGGTCTCACATCCGCGAATGGGACGCAGCAGTGCCGCGGTCAACGTAACCACAACAATCACCGGACCAAATTTGTGCGTATCGGACGGAGGATAGATACAGAGGACACCAGCCAGTTAACCGAACGGAGCGACTGCAAGAGCAAGAACAAAAGCAAATTCCCAGCAATGAGACTGTATAGTATTATAACAAATTATATACATTACCGTGCAACACTCACTGACAGAAACACTGACACATACACAAGTGGGTACATACATCATATAATTGAAACATTTAGAGCGACCATATCTAACTTCCTTTGCGCCTCTATGAGGTACTGCCGTAAGCGTCGTCTAAAAGCGTCTATGGTGGCAATTTCTCTGATTGGTGGTGGTAAGTTATTCCATATTTTGGAAGCCGCGTAACGGAAGCTACCTCTAAAAGCGGCTGTACTATGTGACTGGGTCGAGAGTTGTTGCGAGCATTGCCTTCTCCCACATTCACGTCTACTGGCTATCCAATTTAACTTGTCGTACAGGTAGTCCGGTTTCTGGCATTTAACTACACCAAACAGAAGGCATGCCAAGTGTAGTTTGCGTCTCGATTTCATTTTTAATGTGAAGTGTTTATTTAAAAATGGAGTCACGTGGCTTCTGGGAGGAATTTTATAACAAAACCGAGCACAAGCGTTTTGAACCCTCTGAATGAGCCGATCTGTACGAGCCAGTAGGCGCGGGCCATAGACTGTATCAGCGTAGTTTAGCCTGGACAAAACCAGGGTTTCAACTAGCTGCTCCCGTAGTGATTCGGATAAGTACGGCCTAATCTTGTACAGAACTTTCAGGCGGTAAAAGCAGTTTCTTACCGAGTCGGCTACATGTTTTTCGAAACGAAGGTCTTTGTCCATAATAAGACCAAGGTTCCGCGCCTCATAGACTCTGTCAATTGGTTCGCCCATTAGCTCCAGGTGAAACGTTGCTGGTAATTTAGCTAGTTGCTGCCTTGTGCCAAATACTATGTATTTCGTTTTGGTTGGGTTTAACGACAGGCAATTCTCTTCAGACCAGGCAGCGATTCTACGAAGGTCTTCGTTTAGATCTTTAACGGCAGTATCATATTCCTCTGGTCTAAAGGATATGTATAATTGGACGTCATCAGCGTAAATATGATACTTGCATTTTTGGAGGCATTTAATTATATCTGCACAGTATAAAATAAATATAATTGGGCCTAATATAGATCCCTGCGGAACCCCTCTTTCAATGGAAGCAATAGTCGATGTAAGAGCAGTGCCGTCACCCAAACGTAGATCCACAAGTTGTTTCCTATCACTAAGGTAGCTGCGGAACCATTGCGTAGCGCTAGGGTCAAAACCGTAGTAAATGAGCTTCGACAGTAATAACGGAATATTTATTGCGTCAAAAGCCCGGGAAAAATCAAGCAACACCAACAATGAACACATTCCCTTATCTTGGGCTGATAGAAGATTATCAGTCACATCTAATAAGGCAGTGGCAGTACTGCGCTGTTTCCTGAAACCAGACTGTAAGTCCGGCAACACGTTAGTTTGTTCCAGAAAATGCGTTAACTGGTGGCTGACGACTTTCTCTAACACTTTAGACAGACACGGTAAAATGCTAATAGGGCGAAGGTCTTTTACCTCAATTGGATTGTCATTTTTTGGTAAGGGCCTAACTGAAGCAATTTTCCATTGGTCAGGGAATGTTGACGTCACTATTGAGCAGTTTATAATGTCAGTTACAGTACTTAGTGCGTATGGCAGAATCATGTTTAACATACCAAGGGTAATGTTATCATAACCTTCGGCGTTACTTTTAAGGTTGGATATAATACGAGAGATGTCGTTCTGTTCCACAGGACTGATAGAGAAAATTGCTTCACCATGCCTATGGTTCTCAAAATAAGTCATAAGTGTCGTGCTTGCAACGGGGTTACCGGGAACCATCAAAAAGGTATTATTAATTAAATTTGGATCTGTAAAATGCGACGGAAGGTCTTGTCTGGGCTTATAGGGTGATAATGTGGATTTAAGATTTTTCCATAATAGTTTAGGGTTCTTTATTTTATTATTTATATTATGCTTGAAAAACGCAACTTTTTCGTTGTACAGAGAACTTAACACAAGGGACTTTAACTCTTTGTAGTATTCTTTTTTAGAACCTGATTTAGTTTTCCTGGAACAAGTTAATGCTTCGTCCCGTAAACGCATCATGAGTTTAATCGTATCGGTTATCCACGGATAAGACTTTTCCTTGACCGTACATGTTTTGATTGGCGCGTGAACATCGAACAGTGAAATTATGCGAGAATTAAATGCATGCACCATGTCATTTACATTGTCAAACGAGGAAATGCTTTCAAGACATAAAAGCAACAAGTCCATATTAAAGCTATCCATGTAAACATTTTTAAGTGGCCTAAATTTAATTACGTATGGTTTAAACTTGTCACGTTTTACGTGAAATTCCCCAACTATGACAGAATGACCGTTAAATGATCCAAAAGACTCCACTGACGTGTGTCTTGCTCTAAGGTCGGTACACAGGAGATCGATGAGAGTTTCACTGGAGGCTGTGAAGTGAGTAGGAGAGGTAATTAATTGAGTAAGACTGAGGCTATTCAGAAATTCGTTTGTTTTTTTTGTTTTTATGCAGCCTGTGTCCAGCAAATTCACATTGAAATCCCCCAGCAATATGCAATGGTCGCAACATCCCAGTGAGCTAAGCGTATCCGTTATAGCGTCCAGGAAAAGAATAAGGTCAAGCCATGGCGGCCGGTACGCCGTACCTATTGCAATTTTTTTGCCGTTCATTGACAGCGTTAGCCACATTTGTTCGACCGATTCGAACCTGGGATCGGCTGCGCTAGTCCAAGTTCGCGCGCTCAGTCCCCGCCGCAGATAAAAGCCGACGCCCCCACCACGACCAGAGCGCACACTAGCTGGCCGCGGCGTGTGACGCAGACGGTAGCCCGGCACCACCGGAGCGCGCCCCTCCTCACCCGGACGCAACCAAGTTTCATTAATGGCCATAACGTCGAAACAATGCCTATCGAGTGCACCAATCAGATCATCATGACCTGTACCCAATGATCCAGCATTAAGAAAACCAACTTTCAGAAACTTGTCTCCTTTAGTCATCATTATAATAATATAAAATAATTCCGAGATGTAGCAATAACGATATTAACAGTGCACATTCAAGAGTTTCAAAACTAATTTCATTTATCATTATTAATCTTAGTCCAATAGCAAATATGTAAATAGTGAATGTATTAAAATAAAAATGATATTTAGTGATAGAAAGATTTGTAAATAATATGTATGTAAATTGGAAAAAAAGTTTTGTAATAAATAAGTGTAGATAAATGGGTGTAGTGTTATAAAACTGGTTTACGTACAGTAGACTGAGGCGCGCCGCGAGGCACACACCTACCAATATATAGGTAAGCAGGAAGTAGCAACACAAACTTAATATTATTTTTGAAAAATTGACACTTACTACATTTAAACTTACTTTAAAAATCAGCATAACAGTATAAGAAAGAATGACCTTAATTAGACAATTAATAATCGGTGTAACACAACAAAAAATAAAAAACAAAAAAGTAAATCTATAATACTGCGCTATTTTCGCCGCCCGGTGTCGATGCCGGACCGAAGGCGCGCTGTAAGTCAGCTTCACAACGGATTTGGCAAGTGGCGTCTCCGGGTTTGTAACGGGCGAGAATACGGCCACGTTTCGACCATACAAATTGCCAACCCAGGCGACTACCGGCTTCACGAGCGCTCCGAAACAACTCCCGGTTCACCTTTGTAAGGCGCTCGTTCACGTAAAAGCGCATCGCAGGGCCCGGCAAATCCAGGTCCGCAGTAGTAATGCCGCGACGCACTCGTGCACCCTCAAGAAGCTCGTCACGCAAATCGCGGCGCGCGAGGCGCACGACGAGGAAGCGGGGGCGGGTCTCCACAGGCGCCGTCGCCTGCGTCGCGTTGATTCGCCTACCACCAACACGTTCGGCGCTCACTATGTCGCGAGCTTTTATTTTAACGCCAATCTTAGACGCAACTAATAACGCCGTGTGAATTGGATTTTCACCACTGGTCTCGGGTATGTTCGTGATCTGGATATCGTTTGCGAGCAGCTCCTGGTCTCGGTCATTAATATCACTCCGCAATTGTAATATTAAGTCATTTACCTCCGACGATGCTTGGGGCTGAGCGTGTTTTGTTTCTAACACAGCTACTCTCTCCTCCAGATTACTCATCCTATCGTTAGTTGCGTTTAGCGAAGATCTTAGCTCGGACAGATCATCACGGAGCAGCTGAAATTCACTTCGCACCGTCTTCAAAAATTCCTCCCTAAAAAGGCCTAGCTCTGCCCTGAGGATGTCCAAAGTGAGCTCCTGTGTGGTATCTAGGGCTGTACTGTTTATGGGGCTGGTGTCCATCAGATTAACTAGGCTTTCCTCGTGTCCAGCTAGCGCTGGTGTACGCGCCCTAACCGGTGTTTCAGCCTGGTTGTCCCTCACCAGGTTCTTATTACACTCAGGACAGTGCCAGGGGGTCGTTAATGGGCCGGTATGCTGGATACCAACGCATGCTCGGTGGTACCAAGACCTACATTTGCAGCAATTTGCGGCCTCTGTCGACGACAGAAACTTGCCACAGCCACCGCACTTAGCCATGGTAAACTTGTTGACAATATTTTGTGTTATCGATCAGACCAAGTAGTACACCAATAAAGCAACAGATGGCGCTGTTTTGAGAAACACGTATATGGTGGTTTTCACGGGGTTTATGGAACGGATAGACACCATAAGCTGAGTACAGTATCGGAGTAAAGGTGCGCACACACTAGTGATTGGTCACAGACTGATTCCCGTTTACGAACTAAACACTGTTTGTTTTCCTTCGGGTGTCAGGTACTTTAACTTTTTTGGGGATCGATAAAAAGTTTTTTAAGTTTATTTTATTTAACACAGCACGTACACACCGGAAAATATTGTTACTTGTAAGTTGCACTTATACATGTATTCCCACAATAAACTTTGGCAAAACAGACTTGATTTTTATTTTATTTCGCGAGAAGTAAACAGAGAGCTTATTGACTGATTGACATCCGTGACGTCACCCCATGTACAACTTATACTAGCGAACTGTGTGAGCGAGGCGCGAACTCGCGGCCGTGTGTCTGGATACCGAGAACTTTGTGCAAAAACACTCCGCCATCGATTCGAAGAAGAGTGCAGCGATTGTATTGCTCGCCGGAGCAATGTGGCCGGCGACCGCAGCGGCGCGGGCGCCCTCCGCCACTAACTAGATAAATCACTGAAGTGGTTCTCAGACCCGCCTTAATTAAACCCGACGTTTAATTACAAACTAGAACCCGTTCCGACGCCCCCCGCCCCCTCGCCCCTCGGCCGCTTCACCGCCATCCTCATCTCATTATTTCACTCCACCTCTTTACTTACCCCCGGTCATGCTCGGTGCACTTCATTTGAGAACCCATTATGTACCTACTTTAGAGGTTCATCGAGGAGTTTATCTAACTGTGATGAATTATTGTAAGTCCTTGAGTAATGCAGGAGTACATGCGTTCAACCAAAGATTTATTTTTAGACATACTCCAACATCAGCCAAGTTTAAGTATTAAAAGTGCGTCGCGCACTCCCCTCGTACAGTCCGTACGTACGTGTGTTATGTAGGTACAGCTGCATAGCGATGATGACGTTAGCGATGGTGACGCAACACGAAACCGGTTTCGTCGATCGAGGGCAGCTAAGGACCAAAAAATGTTGCGAATCGTCAATTCTATGCAAGACCGAGGGACGAGAGTCGGGACATAGTTACGTAGTGATTAGATCGAAAAAATTCAGGCCATTACATAAAAGATGGCCGAAAGGAACCGCGCGACAAAAACGCACAACGTTGGCATAGTCGTGGGCTCGCGGGCAGCGGGCGCGGCCGGCCGGCTTTGTGTAGCGCGCCGCGGCCGACGCGCGCCGCGCATTCCGCGCGCGCGAGCAAAAACCATGCGCGACCACTTCACTTTTAAACTAATGCCGCTCGACATCATACGCCACACTCGGCCAATTGTTACTTCCGAACAGTGTTCGTCAATCTGTTCACAAGGAACCACTAAACCACCTAAGTACCTACTACCTATAAACTCTGTCTATACATACCACATGAACGACACGGGCCAGATTATGGAGCAATCTATACTTATAATAAATCTGTAGAAGTGAAAATTCTGTTCATTGAAAATATCAAAAAAATAAATGGCAGGGGGTGTTATTAGACCGACACCGAAACCAAAAATGTGATTAAAAAAAAATTTGTCTGTCTGTCTGTTTGTTCAGGCATCACGCAAAAACTACCGGTTCGATTACGATGAAACTTGGTATAATTATTCTTTAATATCCTGGGCACCACACTGGGTACTTTTTATCCCGGAAAAGTAGGTATATACAATGAAAAACAA